>QANY01008047.1:0-58909 GCA_003255025.1 Datisca glomerata
ATATATATATATATATATATTATTTTTTTCGTTTTTTAAAAGTCATAATTTGTGCAAAAATTGGCCGAAGTATTGGGACGCTTTCTGCACATACGACTCAAGCCTGATCAGGGCCAATTTCCTTTTTCCCTCTAGGGAATCTAATGATTGGGTCATAGCTTACCCATTATTGTCCACTTTCGTTATTTGTGCCCTAATGTTGGGCATCCCAATATCAACCAGAATCGCGACCTCAGCTTTGTAAACCAAAAAGAAAGGCGTCTCTCTTGTGAGAGCCCTTTTTGTACATATATGCCTTAAAAATGGGAGATCTTCGACCCATTTTCCCTTAGCTTGACAAAGCCTCTTTCTTGAGTGTATTCAATATTGTTTTATTAGAGGCCTCGTCTTGCCCATTCACCTGCAGGTTTCTAAGTGCTGAAAAACAAAGCTGAATACCAAACTCGTTGCAAAACTCCTTGACAATTCTCTTGAGAACTATGGTCCGTTGTCAGCGATTATGGATTTTAGTATCCCAAATCAACATACAACTTTCTTCCAGATAAACCCCTTGACCTCCTTCTCTTTGATGTTAGCAAAATATTTTGGTTGTACCCACTTGAAAAAATAAACAGTGAACAAGAGTAGAAATATTTTTTGACCAGGTGTACGTGGCATCAGGCCCACTATGTCCATCCTCCATTGTATGACTGACCATGTAATGATTGTGGGAGTTAGTTCTTCTAATGGTTGTCTACGTATTAGTGCATACCTCTGAAACTTATCACATTTAGCAACAAATTCTGCAACATCAATGTCCATACTAGGCCGCAAGTACCCCATCATGCAGGCTTTCCTACTCATTAATCTCCCTCTAAGTGGTTTCCACATTGCCCTTCATGTAATTCAACCATCACATATTGAGTTTTCGTTGGATGGAAGCACCTTAAATATGGCCCAATGCATGACCTTCTTTATAAAACTCCATTCAGGACTGAATACCTTGCCGCTCTGATTCGCACTTTCATGGCCTCACCATGGTCTTCCGAGAGTATGCCATCTGATATATAACTAATGAGGGGGTCCATCCAACTAGGCTCGATCATTCACGGTATCCTTGGATGAGGGTCCACGCTGTTGACACTCACCACTACATGATTTATAGCGTGCTCTGGAAGGAACCCAATTGAGATACTTCTCTTCACACCTGTGTCAATGGCTGAGGCTGTAATTGCGAGGGCATCCACGTGGCTGCTCTCTACTCTAGGTAGCTGCTATATGGAGCCCTCCTTAAATTCACCCTTCAATTCCATAACCTTGATTTGATATGCCTCCATCATGGTGTCCTTAGTCTGAAAGTCGTCATTGAATTGATTAGCTATCGACTGAGGGTCGTTAAATACCCTCAGACGCTCAGCCCCCAAGTCATTGGCTAGCTTCATTCCCGTAACTAAAGCTTCATACTCAGCCTCATTCTTTGAGTTCCTTAATCCAAAGCATAGCGCCCTCTCGATTATAGTTTTATTTGGTGTCTTAAGTATCAGCCTGGCTCCACATCCACGTACGTTTGCAGAGCCATCAATATAGAGTGTCAATTCCATGTCTGAGGGTTGCTCTCCCTCTTTTCTAGGTGTTGCATCATCTTCGATGACTTCTTCTATATTATCTGACCCCTCATCCTCTTGGGATGGTGTCTAAGATGGTTATAAGCATAGTCTCAGAATTGAGAGATCCGATGAGAAGTGAATTGATCACTTTTCTAAAAGAAAATGGCAGACTTTTGCTTGGAACATTTTGGACATGCCCGGAATTGACCCATCCATGATCTTGCATAAGTTGGAGGTAGACCCTACTCATAAGCTAGTTAGATAGAATAGGAGAAAGTTCACCTTTGATAGAAATAAAGTCATCAATATGGAAGTGCAAAGGCTATTAGATGCGGGATTTATCATAGAAGTATACTACCCTGATTGGCTGGCTAATTTAGTGGTAGTCAAGAAGAAGAATGGAAAATGAAGGGTCTGTATAGATTTCACTGACCTAAATATGGCATGCCCAAAGGACAACTTCCCTTTTCCAAAAATTGATCAGCTAGTGGACGCAACAGCAGGCACGAGATTCGGCCTCATGGATGCTTTCTTCTGATACAATTAGATACTCATGCACTCTTCAAATCAAGAAAATACATCATTTATGACTGAGAGGGGAATTATTGCTACAAAGTTATGTCATTTGGACTGAAGAATGCAGGCACCACCTATCAACATTTAGTCAACACGATGTTATAAGAGTACCTTGAGAAGATGATGGAAGTATACATTGATGATATGATGGTACAGTCTGTCCATGCACAGGACAAAGTATCATACCTAAGGAAAGTATTTGAGGTACTTAATAAATATTGTAAGAAACTTAACTCATCAAAATTCTCTTTTTTGGTGTGTCATTAGGGAGATTTTTAAGGCATCTTGTCATAATTCGTGGGATCGAGGTGAATCTTGATTAGATAAGCGCAATAATAGGATGGCCATGCCCAAGATGATCAAAGATGTGTAAAACTTAAATGGTAGGTTGGCATCTCTTGGTATGTTCATATCGAGGTCCACAGAAAAATGTATTCCATTCCTCAACATCCTGAGGAATAACAAGAACTTTGATTGGGATGAGAAGTACGAAGAGGCGTTCGCTGATTTAAAAAGGTATCTCATGTCTGCACCCCTTCTATCAAAACCTCAGGAAGGGAAGACTCTATATTTGTACCTTGCTATATTGGAGAATGCAGTGAGCTATGTCTTAGTTCCGGAAGAGGGAAAGGATCAATGGTTGGTCTATTACATCAGTAAGATACTTCTGGATGCCGAGTAATGATACTCGCAGATGGAGAAGTTAGTCCTGTGACTAGTCACCTCGACCAGAAAACTCAGGCATTACTTCCAGAGTCTTACCATCACGGTAAGAACCTCACATCTGACAAGATCCATTTTGCTAAAATTGGAGATGTCCGGAAGACTGATGAAGTGGGCTATAGAGTTGGGAGAGTTCGACATGAGATACGAACCTCAGACGCCATCAAGGCCCAAACACTTGCTCACCTTTTGAAGCTTGATTTCATTAGCCATGTGCTGCTCTTTCTCAACTTGGAGAGGAAGCTTGATCGCGTTGAGTGTGGGAATCTTGAAGAGCATTGTGATGGATGGCATCCTAGAAGGAAACAAATAAATATATAAGATAAGGAAATTATTTGTTTCAGTAAAAAAAGAATTGTACCCGCATCAAGTTGTGGCTCAATCTGCTCATAAGATCACCGATTAGGAGGCTCCTCAAGATGTCATTGTCAGAACGGGACAGAATGCCATGGAGGATGACATGAGAAGCAACTGGATCATTCAGAAAGTAAATCATATCCGGAACGGGAACACTAGAGACACCTCTCAGCTTCCACGTAGCAGGAAGAGGGACTGCAGCATCTCCAGATCCCGAAGCGGGAGTATCTGCAGTGAGAGCAGGCATGACAGATGATGACGCGTGAACTGGAGGAGGAGGTAGCTCACAGATTTGGGGAGCCTCGATCCTAGTAACAGGCTCATTGGGAGAAGGATCAGCAGTGGCAGGAGCAACATCAGCAAGCTCTGAACGGGAAGAGCTAGAGGTATTAGTGCTAGTCCTCTTTTCTACGGGACTCATGAGCTTGCTCTGCAATCTCTTACCCATTAGTATACCAGCTGTAACTCGATCGAATAACTCTTGGTGATCGGATGAGCTGGAGCTGGAGTAATTAGAGTCTGGATGGAAAGAGGAAGTGCTAATTGACGAAGAGCGTGCTAACACTGGGGCAGCAGTTGGGATTAAAGACGAAGACGGGCCCGAAGTAGAAGCAAGAATTGAAGCAACAGAGGGGTTGAAGGACGGATGAATCAAGACCTCCATCATTTCTTCAATGGGTGGTGCATCCGAAGTCTGATGACGTCCCTTTAGTTACTATTGTTCAGACTTCTGCTTGAAGCTGGTGAGGTAACAACTCCTCACTGCTTAGTCCACGCATATTTCCATTACTCCTTATGGAGTTAATAATTTGATCTTCCGATTGAAGGACGAGGGGATTACCTTCATCACGTGTACTCATGGTCTTCCTACAATCGCGTTGTCAGCTAACTCCTCATCAACTACCAGGAACTTTGTTATTAGATTGGTGATTTTTATTTTCACGGGAAGGAATGCGCTCCCAATTATTCTAGTGACTGAACCGTTAAATCCCACAAGCTCCAGGTCACACCTTGTCATATGCGACTCATCTATCGCCATCTACTTCAGGGTCGAAAGGAAGTCTATATTGGCTTAGCTCCCAGGGTCTACAAGTATCCACTTGATTAGGTAGTTTGCCACATCTAAGGAGATCATCAGCGCATCATCATGGGAATAATGTACTCTGACCATATCCATGTCCATGAACTCTATCCTCTGGTTATGCTTATCCTTTTTTGTTATTGAAAATATTGGCAGATGGGCGGGTATCAAGTGCCCTTTACTTGCTGAGATACTTGCTCCTCCACATGACTTTCCTTAATGAATCACATGCACGACCTGTTTCTCTGGTTCTCTTCTAGGGGTATGTCCTCAGCCTCTCCCCTCGGCCTTTTGATGGCCTGTTACAACAGATATTCCTTCAAGAAGCCTTGATCGATTAGAGATTCTATCTCATGCTTAAGTTTCCAGCAATCATCCGTGTTATGCCTGTAATCCCTCTGGAAATCACAGAATTGATTTTGATTCTTCCTCCTCCCCATATTTGTGTTCAACATTAGAGGTTGAGGAAGAAAATTCTTGCCATCGATTTGATGAACAAGTTTCTTCACACTTATGGTCAGTGTTAGAAGGTTGAACAATGGGATGACTCTTGATCTCAACCTATCTATGACCTCTCCAGTGATCTCTTTTTGTTGGTTCTTTGGTCTGACCTTCCCCTTCCATCTCTATATTCTCTTCTAACGTGGGGGGGGGGGGGGCTCTCCCGTGTACTCTTTTTACCTTTTTTCTTTGCCATCTCTTCATCTCACAAGACAAATTCATTGGCTTCACTAAGGTAATCTGATAGGGTCTTGAGTCATTTTTGGTGTAAGTATTTAAACATGTTCGTGCCTTCCATCAGACTATTCCTGAATACAATAGCGGTTTGATAAATGATTGAACATTTGCTAGTTGAGCTTCTAGCTGAGACACCTTTGTATTTTGTGATTCAAGCTTCTCAACCTATTACCTTTCTTATGTAGGGATATTACAACTAATTAAGGCAGTTTTGCTAGTAATGTTCAAATTCTGGGCAGGTCTCTTTGTTCTGCCTAAGAAAGTAGTTAAGAGAGTCCAAGACCTCCTCAGAAACTTCATCAGGAATGGGGATGAGATAAAATCTACTAGGGCCAATGTGGCATGGGCTTACATTTACTGTGATAAGAACCAAGAGGGTTTAAGATCAAAGATCTCCTCCTCTCTAATGAGGTGGCCATGGCTAAACATCTTTGGTTCCTGCTTTGTACTTCTAAAAAATCTCTTTGGAAAAATTGATAC
Organism: Datisca glomerata; assembly: GCA_003255025.1. Taxonomy (NCBI): domain Eukaryota; kingdom Viridiplantae; phylum Streptophyta; class Magnoliopsida; order Cucurbitales; family Datiscaceae; genus Datisca; species Datisca glomerata. Next base: position 5,542 of record QANY01008047.1, read on the forward strand.
CAGGACTATCTGGTCAGGAAGATCTCTATATTTCTAGTTCATGTCAAATCAAATCCATCCTTGCTTTGGAGAAAGCTTCTCAAACTCGGGGAAAATTCCTCCCACTATGCACTGTGAAAATAGAGGATGGGTCTTCTGTTAGCTTGCTGACTGATAAGTGGCACCCTTTAGGAATCATGCTGCTAGATATAGGCAAAGAAGATTGTCTGGAACAGGTTGGTCCCTTGATTCTAAGGTAAGTGAGGTCATTCAACATGGAGAATGGCTCTGGCCATCTATAAACAATGGTGAGTTGATAGAAATAAGAAGTATTCATCTACCTCCCCATAAACCTCTTGCCCTAGACACTTGGTGCTGATGGCTAGCGCCAGTGGCAAATTCTCTGTTGAGCACACTTATAGGTACTTTGCTCCACCTAGAGAGAAAGTAAGATGGGCTAAATTAGTTTGGTTTAAACATCAATTTCTAAAATGCAGTTTTATCTCTTGGTTGCCCAATCTTCACATATTGGCCACTAGAGATAGGATTGCACAATAGAATTGTACTTGCTCTAATTGACATTTTGATTGCCTTTTCTGTGTAGGGTACCTTGAGACTAGCTCCCACCTCTTTATTAATTATGATTATGCCAAATCTGTTTGGGATAGACTCATGGTTAAATGTGAACTTGTTTGTAGAGCAACCAATTAGACCCAACTTATCTCCAAGCTCCTGGTTTGGAGTAAGGGTAGTGGATTTATAGCATCTCTTTTGAGAGTAACATTTATATCCTTTATATATAACATATGGAAGAAGTGTTTGAGGGGAAGTTGACGGGCAAGACTGTGGTCATTAAACTGATCTCCCAAAATGTTAGGGCTAGGCTATCTAGACCTAAATGCTTTAAAGAATACCGAGCTGGTAGGATGCTAGTTGACTCATTGGAACTGGACCCTCACATATTTGTGTAACAATACTTTTCTTTCTAGGACTAGAGTTCCTCTACTAGTAGTAAGCTTAGGGTTTGGAATATAAAGGCCCTTTGCACGTTTTGAGTTATAGGGGTTGTTGACTGAGTATGCCCTCCCTTTACTATTTATATTTGTAAGCATGTGGGCATGTGTTATAAAGGCACCCAATGTGAACTTGGATCTTTTGAGCGCTTCGGTTCTACGTTGACCTGATGGATGAGTTTTTTTGGAGTTGACTTTTGTTGACCACTTGTATTTTGAGGCATTGACTTTGGATGACATAGGACTATAGATTTGGACCTAATCCAAGTTCACACACTCATCTAGGATGATGCCGAATCATAACTTGTGAGAAATACATCTATAATTCAAACTCCATCATGATAGCCATCTAGTAAATCGAGTCATAACCTCCTGAAGTTTTTCCAAAAACAAGTGATAAACAATTCATATTACATATATGACATTTATAGACAAAAACTGTATTGATCATTGTCAAACATTAGTTATAGCTATTGTTGCAGATTAGAGATATATAAAACTCACATCCTTATGCTTATGTGTTTCTATTAATAGTTTTGCTGGGCTAGATTCTCTCTAAAATTTTATTTTTATCATTATGTTTTAAAAAATTAATTTCTTGATCAAAATAATAAAAAAATACTATTTATAGAACATTAAATTTGCATACCATTTCATTACTTTCCTAGCGAATCTTTCTATTCCACATGTATAAGTCATTTTTAGCGAATCTTTCTATTCCACATGTATAAGTCATTTTTTTTGTTCGTCTCCATCCCATATTAGTATTTGTTTTACTACGTCTATGTCATTTACAAAACAACATTAATATTTATTTTATATGCCAAATAAAATATTTATGTCATAGGTAAAAATTATATCATACCACTTCTTCATAAACAATATATCTTTTTCATCGTTCGTAATACAAAGAAAATGAAACAATAGGTAAGTTAGTGATATTACCCCAAACCATTGGATGAAGCCTAATCATTATGCCCATATGTGTAAGGCCTAGGTGTGATCTTTTTCTGTGTGCGTACATCAAGATTATGTCGTTTAAGATTATACTCTTAGTAAACAACTTGAAAAAATAAACTTTTCATTTTTCAAAGTGACATTATATCTTGGCATTATTGTAAAACTATTGATCATGTAGGAGAAAGAGGCGTTGGTCTATTCTTAATTGTTCGACGAAAGTTTTTACTATCATAACCGAATCTATGATTAGTTTCAAAAACCTTAGATGGCCCATGAAACAAAATTTTATGTGAAAATTAGGGATTTATGCAACTTTTTGGATAACTTTTGTTAAAAGCCCTACTTTTTTTTTTTGCACAAATAACCAGTTTTAAGTAGAGTTAGTTAGTTTCTTATTATTGTTTTACTATAACACCCTTATTATAATAGATTCTGTTTAAGTATTTTTGTTAAATAATTATGTAGTTATTGGATTTGTTATTCAGTTTTTGATTCGGCCAAATTTACAAACACCTAAATTTTAAGCTATTTTTTCTTTTATTTTTAAAAATTTGCTAGGCTAGATTCCTATTTGAGCCAAATTTTAATATATACAAATGCACCAATTCAATGACACAATGTTTGCAGCATGGATCCACTAAGCACCAATTCAATACACTAAAAGAAGCCGAAGGAAAGTATTATGACACTATAGCATGTTTTGGATTCACCAAGCACCAAATCAGTACAATAAATATAACATAAACAAAAACAATAATAAATTCATTGACAAATGCACCAATTCAATGAAAAAAGAACAGAAACAAAAACAAATTTATTAACTCAACAAACAGTATAAGCCATAAGATGAAAAATCATAGTGAGTGTGTATGTGTGGGGGGTGTTGCAGAAGAGGGGCACTTGAATCCAATGTCTTAGTATGGGTAGCGGTCAGTGACGGAGAGAGATGGAAGTATGATGGGAAGTGGTTAAATGAGAGGCTAAGAGGGCGAGAAGGGGCAAAAAGAGATGGATATACTAGATGGGCGGAGAAAGAGTGGGAGAATGAGATGGGGAAATAATCCAGCAGAAATGGGGCACCTGAATCGATTGGCTTAGCTTGGCTAGCATGAACTGCGGAGAGAGATGGAGGGAGAATGAAAAGTGGTTGATTGAGACTTAGGGGAGAGAACTAACAGAGAGAGAGAGATTGAGATAGGCGAAGACAGAAAGGGCTATGGAGATGGAGAAATAAGGAAAATTGTAGTGTATAGTTCATTTTAAAGTGCGCAAGAATGAACTTTATATTTTTAATATATAAGAATGATCATTTTTTAAATTTTATATGAATTAGTTTCTTTTGGATATAACAAGCGTGTTTTTAAAATTTGATATTTCACTCACTATATAATATTAGTTAATTTACATATATTTTTCAAGGATTATTTTTGCATATTATTTTTATAATATGGTCATTCTTGTCAAAAACCAGAGAAATAATTTGCGGATAAGATGGGATGATAAGAGTTTGCAGCCGGGTTGGGACGGCGTGGGCTCATGCCTGGGCTGGGACGGCGTGGGCTCATGCCTGGGCTGGGACGGCGAGGGTTCATGCCTGGGTTGGGACGATAACAGTTCGCAGCATGCGCCTTTAGGATGATGAAGGACTACAAGCAAAGGGCGATTTAGGATTGAAATCACTGTTTGGGGTATGAGGAAGCTAGGGGAGGGAAAATAATTAGGGCGTTTTAACCATAAAACGACGTTGTTTTGAGGTTGAAAAGAAAAAAATTGTACCGACGCTTTTAAGAACTACATGTGTATGTGAATTTCGAAATTTTTAAAAAAATGTCACTATATGTCTTACCGTGATTTTCTTACTAGCTGTTAGGCTTTGTTTGCTTCACGCTTTCATTTTTTGTAATGTTATTGTAATATTTTTATAATTGAATTATCATATTTGTTTGTAGTAATCTTTAAACTAGGTTGTAATTCTAATTTACATACAATCTTAGTTTACAATCTTTTGAAATAATTGAATTGCAGTAGAAAATGGAAGCAATCCTAATTTACAATGCAATTGCAATTCTAATAATAAGTAAATTACTTTTGTACCCTCATCTCATATGAAATAAAGCAAAAGCCACTTATTTCTCTCACTTTCCCGCTCATTTGATTAATTTAATTAAAATTAACTTTATTAAAATTTAGTTTCACATTATTAATTCATTTATATATTAATAAAAATTAATTAAAATTAATGTTAATTTCACATCAATTTTTTTATTATTTCTCTTATTTTATTAATTTAATTAAAATGGACATTTTAAAATTTAGTCTACCAATATTAATTTGTTTAAAAATTGATAAAAATTAATTAAAATTAATGTTAAAATTACATGTCAAAATATTTTTTATGTAATATATAATTAAAACGTCGTTCAAATAACTTCTTGTTATTTACACAAACTTTCAACAAAAATTACTTATATCAAAAGTAGCAAGTATAAATTATCACCCATTACTTCATAGATTACCATATACAACCAAACATGAAAAACATATTTTACAAAGTAGTTGAATTGCATGGAATTGAATTTCTCGTAATAGAATTACGATGGTCATTCTAAATTGCGCCGACTCCTAGTTTAATGCCCGCTAGTATTCCGCTGCAAAAAGTCATTTTTCTTGCATTATAGATATGATTGTATGAGAAGTTGTTTGTTAAATGATAATTGACACAACAAAAATATAAAATATGATAATTCTGTTTTCTACATTGGAAAATTCAGAGAGGAACCATTATAAAACTTGTTAGACATTTTTCTAAGTTTTAATGATTTATGTTGCTGTGGTTAATATCTTTATATAAATCTTATCTGGTAAAGGCAACGCATTAAAAGTTTTAATTTATATGAAATAAAATAACAATGTTAGAATTTAGTATCTCATATTATTAATGAAATTAGGTTTCCTAAAAGTTATGTTTTGTTTAGGTTTCCTAGATTATGTAAGGGGCATTTTGGTAAAAGGGTTTTGGTTCCCTAATTCTAGGCGTGGAAGATCGATGTCATGGAGATTGTGTTTATAGTTTAGTGCATTGTGTTTAATTTTGAGTGTAATGAGTTTGGAATAGATGAGTGTGTATTTTGTGTTATATAATGAATTAGATAGTCATGGAGGTAGGAAAATTGATTAACCATGTTAAAAATATTGATTTGTCATCGTCATGACACCTCCGTTACAACATTTCTAGAACCAGTTTTTTGTTTGGTTTCATGTACATCATTTCTTCATCAATAAGAAGTAAGCCTACGGTCTATCATGGTTTATTTCTCTCAGTTAGTACCTGATATTAAAATTTAATCGAACTAATATGATTGGTTCTCTTATGCACGAAACTGAACCAGACTTGTATAGTTATTTTAGCTCTGTCGATTTACTCAGTTCATTACTCTTAGAAAATATGCCTCAAACTCCTTAGAGGAAAGGAGTTAGAGTTTTGAGAGGTTATAGCTAATTTTAGTAGGAAAGGAATTAGAGTTTTGAGAGGTCATAAATAAGAAGTTTTGGTTTAGGGTTCAATTGCTCTACTTCATCAAAGTGTGAATGGTGATTTTCCTCTAATTAAAGGGAGCATCCTGAGGAGACTCTGACTTAAGAGATAGAGGGTCAGCTTAAGATGTGAGTGGGGGCTTTATCTGAAGAAAGGATACCCCATGATATTGATAGGCTAGTCAGACGACTTTGCCCGTGTTGAAGATGTTTTCTAAGTCTGTGGGTTGCATCGAGTCTAATTTTCAAGGCGATACTTTTGTTTAAACTAATTGCGAGCACTAAATGTGATGGAGACATCAACCATGCATGAAGTCAATGTCATTGAGATATGATTTATGGTTTGTATGTGTTGAGTTTATATCTGGGTGTAACTTGATTTGGTTAAGTGATTGCATCGATGTTGAACATGTAATGATGTTTATAATGAGATAACCGTGGACGTAGATAAATTGACCGAACCACGCTAAAAATATTATTTTTTTATTAATTTCTTAACGATTCCGTTGCAATTAAGTGAGATTTTTCTACCATGATTTTCATTTCTCATGATTTGCATCGATAGCCAATTCAAGAAAATGTTGCTTAGTATTTACTACGGATGAGTTTCGGTGTCTAATTTTTTGGAACCACTTTTATGAGTAAAAAATAATTAATCAACCAACACACACACACATATATATATTTTCAATCATCTTTTACACATTAAACTCCTTTCTCAATAAGCATTAAATGTTTCTTCAGAAAAATAAGTAAACTTCTAAGTAGGAGAAAGATATGTTTTGAAGTACATAAAAAGGCATCCTAACAAAAAGATTTACTTAAAAGTAATTTACTATAATAATGTTCTTATTGAAAAACGCTTCTAAATATAAAAAACATCCTAAAAAATACCTAAATAACTTACACATACCGAAAATTTCAATAGTGAGGTTGCATGCAATTTCCTCCTTTCACGAAAATTCTCTCAACCAACGAATCTACAAAACACAAATAAAGAATCCTAAGAACAAAGAGAACCGATGGGTAGTATCCTCGCCTAAAGACCTCTGATGCCTATGTCAGTATTTTAAAGTAATTTTGGTAGAATTTTCCTTAGAGGATTGCTTACCTTATTCCGAAGCAGGTGTTATTATACTTGGAAACTTAAAGAAGAATGCGTGTCGAGGAAGCTTTGATGTGACTGGATGAGGGGTAACATTTAAGGCCCTTGTCCTCTGCGTTAACAGAAAGGTCAATGAGACTTGAGAGAGACGAGTCTAACACGGGCGACGACGATTAGACTCTCGAACCTAGGGGGAATGGGAAAGCGCCACCTTGCCTATTATTTTGGAGCGTAATGATGGCACTAATGTTGGGCCGTCATTCAGAATTTCAAGCCCCTAGTGCATATTCTCCTGTTCCTCATGAGCTCTATCTAGCCTGATCTTCCTTCACCATTAACTGGTGAGGCCAGGTCGGGCAAGACACCTGGCGCATGACGGGGACTTGGTGGAATTCCCATGTGACGCATTATGGTACCATGTGGATACATGTCCACCTTTTATTGGTTTCCAAGAAGCACCTATAACAGTTGCCCCTAGTCAAGGAATATGTGCCGATTCTATGTGCTCGGGTCCAAAAACTTCTGTGCCTTTTTTAGGTGAAATTTTCCCCGCGTGGGTTCCATTGTTTATCGAAATTTGAAATTTGCCACCTCATGGGAGTAATGATGATGCGTGAGAGAGGGAGGCGAGGATCATGCGATCCTGGTCACATTGTTGGCTGCGTGGGTGACGTTTGATTCATTGAGCTTGTCGGCTCGCAGACTGGTGGCTTCCTAACCCGTTGGATTACTTTAATGGTCCTGATCATCTCTTGCTCCGAGGCCTATAATTGAGAGGCTTTCTTTGTGATTCTCACATTTTTCCCCTTTAAGAGAGACGAGCCCCTTAGCAATTTCCCTTTTTAGCCCTATCTTCTTCCTCTTTTCTCTTTTACCACTCTCCCTTCATTTCATCGGTCGCATGGATTTGAGTTCACCGGCCGAGGCCATCGGTTCTCATGTTGACCCTGACATAGTACGAGTCTAAGTGGGAGTTCTGGCTATTGGGGAGATGATGACTACTCCTCTTCCCTGACCGAGAAGGATCTAGTCATCTTTCGGAAGAAGTACCATCTCCTGGATTACATCCACCTACAGTTGTCGGAGGCGGGCGAGAGAATCTGCCCCCTGTGACACAGAGGAACCGGGTTGTACCTACTAGCTTTAGATGGCAGGCTGCACCTCCCCTTGCACCCTTTTTCCTCAGGAGATGGTTTTCCTAAATGGGGATAACTCTTACCTAACTCGAACCTAATTCTTGGAGGGTCTTGGCGGGATGTTCTATCTTCTGGAGGTTATACAACGACGAGGACTTCACTTTGGACGAATTTGACATTCTGTTACAACTAAAGACTCCTCCTAAAAATTCAGGTGCGAACGCTCCTTCTCGGGACCCATGCTGGTATTATGTCAGCGGTAGGATCGGGGGTGTGAAGGGACTCGTGAACAATGTCCCTACCTGGTATAATGAGTGAAAAGATCATTGTTTCATGATCTCTGGATCCTAAGAGTCTTTTCCTGGGGGTCCGGGGTTTTGGATTCGACGCCTCGGGTCTTTAGGACCGCAGGCGAGGCATGTTTGCGTCCAACTCTAAAGTTAACTTCCTCTTTTTTCTTGTGTACAGTAAGAAGTTAAAAGCCAAAAGAACTTTTCACCCACTTTGAGGCCTGGATTATTAATCTTATCGAGATTCTCGCGGACTGACATCACTTCATTTTCCTCACCTCAACGGAGTCCTTGTTCTAGGCCTGATTATATATAGATCGTCTAGCGGACTACACCGCTGTAATTCCTGACAAAGCCCACATAGTGGACCCGAGTTTGGGGATTCTTCGCCCTGAATATTTTGGGGGTCCATTCTCTAAATCGTATGTGACGTCGCTCGCCTCTTTTGTACTTTTTAAATTTGTTTGTGGTCTTATAGTTCTTTCATTTTCTATAGAAATGACTAGGGATGCTTCTTCTTTGAATGAATCTTGGTCGGATCTTGGGGGCGTCAATGCATAGAGAATGGAGGCCCTCTGGTCCAAAAATTTGGGAAAGTCAAAAGAGAGGAAGGCTCTTTTGGCCCCACCCCCTCTCCTATGGCTTGTTCTCATCGAACACTGAGGGTAACACTGCCGCCTTCACCTCCCCCACCATCTTTTGTTCACGCTTCTTCTCTGAAGACCACCAAAGTCTTCCTAAGGGGTCTCAGTTATCTTCTAAGCAGGGTTTGGTGTGGAACGACCATGATCATGTGGTTCCTGAGGGGTCCTCCCAAGCCATCTCAGGCCCGGTCAGAAGTAATTATTTATGAGGTCGAGGGGTCTCCATCTTGGCTCCTTGAGATTGTTTCTCTGAGTTCTGATCGATCGGGCCCTCATTGTCAGAAGCGCAAAGCTCCAATTAGCCCGACCATGGGGGAGTCTTAGTCCTCGAGTCTACGAACAAGGAGAGGTGAAGAGGGTGCTGGACTGGTGGTCTACGCATGCCGATCCTGAGAAGGGGGCTCTCCTTCTTGAGCTACCAGGGGCAAAGTTTGATGATGGCTTTAAGAGGCATACCTCCAACATAAGCACCGCCTTTCTGTGCCTTCCTTGTTTATTTGTCATTTCCTTATTTGTTTGTCGCTACTTACAGGTTCTTGCCTACAAAGTCATGATGTTAATGTCACTTCAAAATACGAGGTTGAGCTTACGTACAGGGCTCAGAGATGTGATACCCTTCTTCCAACCAATGAACAGTTGACAGGGGAGGTCCAAGGGCTTCGTGTCGTGGTGGGGAGGTCGGCGAGTCTCGAGGGATAGTTGGCTTAGACTAGGGATGAGATCTCTCATGCTCAGGAAGTTTGTTAGGGTTTTAAGTCTCACTATCTGATCTTAATGAGTTCGTTAGTAGGAGAACATCATGTTAGATGAGTCACAATTTCAGGAGGAGAATCTTGCTCAAGCTGAAAGTCAAGAGAGGGAGATCATTCGACAATTGGGCTTAGCGGAGGCTGCTTTGTAGGATAGGTCTGACCGATGGTCTTAAAACCCTACAAAGGGTGCGGAGGACTTTAGAGAATCCCACAAGTTCAAGGTTTTCCTACTTCTAAAATTTTCTCTGGGCTATGATTGCTGCTGAGATGTTGTTGAGGCTCATCCTCAATTGGACCTAAGCTTCCTCATTTGTCCCTCCAAATCTTCACCTTTTCCTCGGATTGTTGATCTGGTTCAAGTGGATAATCTCAACCTTTTACTGCCCCCAATCTTCTAGCCTCAAAAGCTGCCCAGGTCTGTCCTGATGCGGGGGGTCTCCTTTACCTTTGGGTCAAACTAAGGAGGCCTAACCCCCGCTGTTTGAGTTTGCTTAGAATTCCTGTCAGTGGTCTTGGAGTTTCATTTCGTTTCTTTGTAATTTTTCTTTTTGCATTTAATCCTTCTTTTTCTTTATAATCATGTCTCCTTCATTGCTCATGTTATAATCCTTGTCCGGAATTTAATCGCTGACCTCAAACTTTTAATTGGGCCTTAGATTCTTGAGCTTTTCTATTGCTGAGCTCTAACTTGTTCTGCTCCTCATTCCTGCTTTATGAATGTTTTAAGCAATAATTCATTTTAACCTGGGTGGCGAGTTACCTTTATTATCTTATTTCCTAGTGGGTTGCCCCATTTGAAGGAGGTTGGGTCGAACAACCATGTCGTAATCTTAGGGAATTATTTACGTTACCCCCCATGAAAGGTCTGTTCGAGCGGGCCTGTTTCAAATATCTTTCTTTGGCGTTTACCCAAATACCCCTGCTCCGGTCAAAGTTCTTTTCCCGTTTGGAGAGCAAGAGAACATGCATGATTTCCTTTTACCTTTAACGCTTAATCGGCATTCCTGGGTGAGCCACATCACCTCTTCCTTTTGTGAAGTTTAAACCAGGCCTTCATGCTCGGTAAATAGTCATTTTACCTTACGAATCTGGTCATTCATCCATTATTCGGGTTAGAGCCTTTCCTTTTTCCATATGGAGTCTTATTGGCCATAACTGCTCTGAATGGAGCTTCTTTCTCATCTGGTGAGCTAAAGTGCTTCGTTAGACATCATTTTTTCCTTGAGGAGTCTAGCCAGTCATTTCTGCTCTGACTAGAGCTCCTTTTTCCATCATGCGAGCGAGAACGCTCTACCAGATATTTCTGCTCTAACAAGAACTCATTTTCCTGTCTGAGTCAGAGCACTCCACCATTCTTCACTTTTTCCTTCAGGACTCTAGCCGGGCATTTCCGCTCTGACTACAGCTCATTTTCTCGCCTGGCGAGCGATAGCGCTCCATCAGACTTCACTTTTTCCTTGAAGAGTCTAGCCAGCCATTTTTACTCTGCCTAGAGCTCCTTTTCACATCTGGCGAGCTAGAGCGCTCCACCAGACATCACTTTTTCCTTGATGTTCGTTCTTTTGGGAGAAAATAGTCTTTTATTTTACGTCTGGTCGGGCTACAATCCTCTTATTTTCTTTTTCTTCATTTTTTTCTTTTATTGGTAGTAGACCTTAAATCCGTGTCCTGTAGCCTGTAATTGTTGAGGTGTACTACCTCTGTTACCAAATACGATCCTTCCCAATTATGTTCCAGGGCACCTACTTTTGTGTTCTTCCTTTTTTTAGGACCAAGTCACCTACCCGAAACTGGTGAACCTTTATCCTAGAGTTATAGTATCACAAGTCGACGAGCAGATAAGCCTCATTTCATAGGTCATACTGTTGGACTCGATGAGAGCGTATGACTGCTTCCACTAGTATCACGGCCTTTGTGTCAAAGGCTAGTCTGTAGAGCGTTTCCCCTACTATCATTCTGCTTGCTACAAGCCCATAGGGCGTTCAGGAGCTCGTCAACCCACAATCTTTTCCTTCCTTTGATCTTGGTCTTGAGGTTTTACTTGATAGTTTTGTTGACCGCCTCTACTTGTCCATTGGACTGTGGGTGGGCCGGTGAAGAGGTGAGATACCTAATCCAAAGATGCTCACACGACCACTTGAATTTGGTGTGATCAAACTATTTGCCATCGTCTGTTATGATGGTGTGTGGGATATCGAACCTACATATTACATTTTTCCTTATGAATTTTGTGGTCTTGTGCTCCATGATAGTGGCCAAGGGCTCTGCCTCTACCCACTTGGTGAAATAGTCAATGGCGATGATGGAGAATTTGTTATGGCTTTCCCCATTGGTAGAGGTCCTATTAAATTCACCCTCATTGAGCGAACGGCCACAGACTTGGGATGGAGGTGAGCCCGATTCGGGTGGCTGGTGCGGAATATTAACGATCCTTTGGTATTTGTCGCATCTTCTTACAAAATCCTTGGTGTATGAGACCAAGTTGGTCAGTAATACCCTTGTCTTTTCAATTTATGGTGCAATGCCCAAGCACCACTTTGGTTCCTGCAAACTCCCTCGTGGACCTCCTTCATGACATAGAATGCATCATCGTGTGTAATGCACCTCAGGTAAGGGTATGAAAAGCATCTTTTGTTCGGAGTTTCGTTGATGATTACGTAATCGGCCAACCTGAGGCAGAGCTTTAGGGTAGCTTTCCTATCTGGGGGTAGAGTTTCATCCCGTAAATACTCGAATATGAGGGTGATTCACGATGGGGCCGCCACTTCCCTAATGATTTCCAGGACTTCCTATCAATTGATGCTTGGGAAGGGAAGAAATTCGACTAGAACTGTCTACTTATCTTGGTGTCGTAGGAGGAGGCCAGCTTGGCCAATGTGTCCGTGTTAGTGTTCAAGCTCTGGGGGATCTGTTGGATTGTGTAGGAGTCATATCTTCCAAAAAGGGCTTGCACTTGGGCTAGTTACTTGGTCATATTGTCTCCCTTTGTATGATATTCCTTGTTAATATGGTTGACAACAAGTTGGGAGTCATTATAGATTTTCAATGCTCTCACATTCAAAGTCTCGCAAGCAGCACATCATATTCAACTTCATTATTCGAGGTTTTTACCCCAAAGCGTAAAGCATACTCAACTTGAGATTGGTTGGGTGTTAAGAGTAGTACATCTGCTACGCTCCCCATCTCGTTTGAGGCATCATCTATGTATAAGGTCCATGAATCCCCTCCGTTCTCGCTACCTGCTCACTACCTATCATCATATCCGTGATGAAATTTACCACTGCCCGCACTTTGATGGTTGTTCGAGGGCCATCTTCTCCTGGTCTGGGTAGTATTTCTCCACCCCCACCATGGCCTTACTAATGTAATATATTAGCTTCTGGAGTAGATCATCCTCGATTTAGACCAGGGCGACGCTGACAGCCATTTCTAAAATCGCCAGGTACAAAGACAACACCTCCCTAGGCACAAGTTTAGACACTAGTGGTGGGGAACTCATGTAGCTTTTCAAGGTTGAGAAAGCCTTTTGACACTCCTTGTTCCATTCGAACGATGTGTTCTTTCTCAAGATTTTGAAGAAAGGAAGGCATTTTTTATCCATAGCTCGGGAGACGAAACGGTTGAGTGTAGCGACCCGCCCTATGAGACATTGGACCCCATTGATTTTATTCAGGGATTCCATCTCTAGAAATGCCCTTATCATGTCAGGGTTAGCTTTGATCTCTCGTTGGTTGACGTAAAACCTAAAAATTTCCTTGAGCTACCACCAAAAGTGCACTTTAAGGGGTTTAGCTTCATCTTATATTTCCTCAACGTGTCGAACGTTTTGGCAAGGTCAACAATGTGGCTTGTGGACCGCTTGCTTTTGACAAGTATATCATCTACATACACCTCCATGTTCCTCAATATTTGTTTGGTGAACACCTTGTCCACCATCCTTTGGTAAGTGGCCCCTTTGATTTTTAATCCGAAAGGCATTGCAGTGTAGTAGTAAGTTCCCCGACTGGCGATGAAGGAGGTTTTCTCTTGGTCGAGTTAATGTATGAAGATCTGGTTGTACCTGGAGTACGCATCCATGAAACTAGGAAGATCATGTCATGACGTGGAGTCGACCAGATGGTCTATCAGGCGGATGGGGAAGCTGTCTTTGTGACATGCCTTGTTTAAATTTGTGAAGTCTATACAAACCCTCCATTTTCCATTTGCTTTCCTGACCAACACGATGTTCGGCCAACACTCGGGGTATTGGACTTCCTTGATAAACCTAGTGGATAGCAGTTTCTCCATTTCCACAATAATAGTATCGTCTCTTTCTGCGTTCTCACTCCTCCTTTTATGTCTGATTGGTTTACACTTCTAGTCCACGTTAAGGTGGTGGGTAATAATGTGTCGCTCTATGCCGAGCATATATTCTTAGGTCCATGTAAAGACACCCTATTATCTTAGAGGAGTTTTGTGAGTTCTTGTTTCTGTTCCGGAGTGAGCATTGACCCAATTTCGATTGTCTTCTCCGACTGTTCCAGTGAGAGGATAGCTGATTCTAGCGGTTCTACAAGCTCGCCCCAGGGTTGTTCCGTGGGCGGTTCATCGATCATGGATGTTATCTTGTCGCTTTTAACCTCGCAAGGCTTTTCACTTTAGGTTCACCCTTTGATGAAAGAAAAATGTCGGTGGTGTCCTCGGGTTGGGTTCGTCTTCTATATTTCAGAGAGGAATGATTTTGATGTCATCCCTTAAGATGGTGCCAATTGTTGATGCTCAAAACTCCAACAGTGAGATTTCATGCAATCTCCTTCTTTTGTGAAAATTCTCTCAGCCTGAGAATCTGCAAAATACAAATGAAAAACCTTAAAGACGAAGAGAACCGAAGGTGATTTCCTCACCTTAGGGCCTCCGATGCCTAGGTCACTACCCTAGAGTAATTTTAGTAGAGTTTTTCTCAGGGGAAGATTGCTTACCTTATTCTAAAGCTGGTGGGGGATTTATACCTAGAGCCTTGAAGAAGAATACGTGTCGAGAAAGCTTTATTGATGTTGCTCAGGGGAGCGTGTCAAAGACGCCTCGAAGGCATGGTCATTTCTCCTTTGATGTGATGAGTTGTGCGTAGCATTTAAGGCCTTTGTTCCCCGAGCTAACAGAAAGGTCGAGGTGACTTGATAGAGAACGGTCTGACACAGGCGACGACGATTAAACTCTCGAACTTGAGGGGAATAGGAAGGCGCCACCTTGCCTATTACTTTGGATCCATAATGATGACGTTGATGTCGGGCTATCGTTCAGACTTTTAAGCCCCCAGCGTGTATTCTCCTGGTCCTCACGAGCTATGTCTATCCCGATCTTCCCTCCCCGTGAACTGGTGAGGCCAGGTCTGGTTAGACGCCTGGTGTATAATCAGGATTTGGCGGGATTCCCACGTGAGGCACTGTGGTATTGTTGGGATACATGTCCTCCTTTTATTGGTTTCCAAGAAGCACCTATAACAATATATATACACACACATAATGTACGTATATATGCAATATCATTCACTTCATTTATCTTTTTTGGTTAAATTCTAATTTAAAAGGCTTCTTATAGAAGTTTAAAGCTTTAATGTTATAGTCGATGGCCGTTTGGTTTGTAAAATCCTGAATGATAATATTAATTGAATTGTTGGAAATGTGATGCACGATAGTTACATTGGCATGTTTAGTTGTGCACATGTATTCTATCATGTGAATTTAAGATAACTTTATTTGATATATGCACATATGCTAAACCAATGTAAATAACTTAAAGTTACTTACATTTCTCATACTTAGATTATGCACAAAAACGATGCCATAGCAATTTCAACAATAATATCACTCTTTGATTAAATTTAATGAAATCCGTTCATTTTTTTCTTTGGACTAGGGGAAAGGGTATTAATACGGGATTGAACTCCAAACCAGGGGGAGAATCCTCTATATAAACACTTGGTTTAAGAACCATGGTCAAAATTTACTAATGTTTGATTAAAACTTAATAAATTTAATAATGATAAAATTAATTTTAATTGATTATAAATTCAGTCACATGATTGGTATTAAAATAATAGAAGTTGTAATATAATTTGAAATAATGTCACATTATTCTTCATTATATCTTAGATCCCATTAATAAGACTTTGAAAGAGAGATGGACGAAGGTAGTTTGTCAAGATTTTTATAGATTGCTTCTCTGTTTAGAAGAATTTGAATTACCCCCTCAGAAGGTAAATTAGGATTACCAGAAAATCAAAACTGCCGTCAAGTTTAACGATTATCACAAATAAACATTGTAAATTCAATTAGCAGAAGACTGCATTCATATATTGCAAGAACTAAACGGGTCCTCTAAAGGTAAGATGCAAATATCAGGTAGATAGTTGATAATTCTTTGTGTGATGAGGAGAGCATAGCTACTTTCAATCAACACCCGCCTGCCTGGCCTTCAAACTAAAAACACCACCCTGCATTGCATCCACCGAAATAAGCATAAACCGTATTGATTTAAAAGAAACGAAATTGATTATACAGAACTTAGATTATCAAGTTAAACAAAAAGAAATAAGGAAAGAGAAAGAAAACTTGAGCTTTAAGCAGTCTAATCTGAAATTTTTTCTAAGCTTACATTAGACTGGCAGTTGAAATGTTGTGTTCAAACCTCTCAAAGTCTCCAACCAGCTTCTTCATCATTTCTTTCCAAAGTATTGCTTCAAGATCCAGAAACATACACATCTTATTAAATTAAAAATAAATCTAAATAAGGTGTGTGTTTATTTGATTAGACAGAAGGTGCTGAAAAAATCACTTACATTTATCCAACAACCAGTAGGTGATCAGATATCTTTACACATTCCCTTTAAATCTTGGGTTCTTCTTTCTTTGGCCTTCTAACTCAATTTTAGAACTGTAAAGAAGATCTTGTGTCCACTGAGTCCCTGTTGAAGAGCTTGATATATATCTTGTGGAATTTCAGGTCATGGAAGGCAGTAAACATGTTGATTCAAAAGGATACCAATGGCAGAAATTAAGTTTTTTAGCTGTTATAGTCTTCATGATGCTTTCTCATGCAGGTAAGTACAGGACAACGTCAAAAAACGCAAAAATCTTATGTTTTCCATTACTGATCGGATCTGTTATTTGCTTTATTGGTGACTTTCAGTCGCTTTTGATCCATTGGATCCTAACGGAAACATAACGATCAAATGGGATATAATCTCTTGGACGGCAGATGGTTACGTGGTAAGACTTCAAACTTCAATTATTCCCTATTTTACCACATTTATTTATTCTCACTGTAATGTTTGATTACGTTTGAATCTTCGAAATTCATAGGGAAGGAAAAAAAAATGTGAAAGATTACACTTTCACTGTTTAGAGTATTTGAAATATGTAGAGAAAATAAATTATGAGTATTAACAATTTTATTTTATTTTCATTTAATAATTCTACTTACCTTTCCTATCATTTTTCTTTCTCTCAGACCTTTCAACGTCCAAACATGAGAAATATTTAGGGATAGACCTTTGAAGAACTTGGTGTCTACTAACGCATGTGTTGATTTTAATGTTAGACTGCTAGATGAGAGAAGTAGAAAATTTATCAGATCCTGATATAACAAGAAGTAACTTAATCTTTTCTCGCATGAAAAAAATTGACATTACAAAATTTCATTTTTTATTTCAGGGGGAAGCAAAATGTCTATCTAAACATAGCCTTAATGTTTTTTCTTTGAACTGCATCAGGCTTCAGTGACAATGAACAACTTCCAAATGTACCGCCACATAATGAACCCAGGCTGGACGCTCGGCTGGTCTTGGGCGAAAAAGGAAGTAATATGGTCCATGGTGGGAGCTCAAACAACAGAACAAGGAGATTGTTCCAAATTCAAAGGAAATGTTCCACACTGTTGTAAGAGAAGTCCAACAGTAGTTGATTTGCTCCCCGGTGTTCCTTACAACCAACAGTCTGCCAACTGCTGCAAAGGCGGCGTATTGGGATCATGGGGACAGGATCCAGCTTCTTCAGTCTCTGCCTTTCAGGTGAGTGTTGGGCTTTCAGGCACGACAAATAAAACCGTCAAACTGCCAAAGAACTTCACTCTTCTTGGCCCTGGACCTGGATATACTTGTGGCCCTGCAAAGATTGTCCCATCTACGGTCTTTCTCACACCTGATCGTAGACGCAAGACTCAATCACTGAGTAAGCTTTGTGTCTCTCATAAGTTGGTTTAAATTTTGTGAACAAGTAACTTTTGTAGTCTTCGCTTGAGTCTATAGACTACTTCTCCCATCCGCTTCTCTACAAGGTCTACTTTCTTCTTCCTTCAGACCGACCCAAACCTTTAGGTTGTTTAAGTAGGTTGGGCTAGGTTTGGTTGATCTTTTTGGAGTTATCTTCAAGAAAAGTCGTCGCTCCCGTCCTATAGAATTAAGCGAGAGAAAACTCAATCGATGGAAGAGAAGAGAACAAATACTGTAGTTGGGAAAGTTTTTTTTGGATAGGAGAAGTAAAAGAGGAAGGGGTTAGATTTCCTTGATAATTTTTTAGGCCAATTTGACGGAGTTCGCTCGTGGGAGAATTGGGCCGTAATAGTGAACCGAACTCTTTACATAACAAAAAAGTGAGTCAAGTTGTTTGATGTAGGCTTGCTCTTATTGGCAGCCTTCTTCAAGTTGGCTTCTTTCTTCATATTATATCAAGAAGGTCATTAACTCATTGCTTTCTTGCGATTGTCTTCGATTCTAAACTCTTACCCTACTAACTCTTCGGAAGAGAGATGAAAAATTAATAAAACTAAAATTTTAAAACACGAAAAGTAGAGTTATTTTTTTTCATTCACAAATTGTAAAACGAGTTAGAGGTGTACCTAATCAACAACAATTTTCTAAAATATATGTAGGATTGGTAAAAAATAAAAATCAAGAAAATGATCTCAAAATATTCATATTATATTAACTTATATTCTAACATATTTTTGTAGAAACAAAGAAACATTTTTGTTATCTCTCTTATGCTATCCTACTTTAATTTTGCTGAACTCAAATAAGCTTCTATATGCGATTTACTTGTTATCTATTATATTTGACCCCGCAGATATAATTTTCTGGCTCCGTTCCCCCTCGTAATGTTCTAAATATCTATGCTTGTCTGATTGTTGAAGGAAAAATAAGTAAAAGGAAGACCTTGAGTTATGTATAAATTTTTCCACTGGCTAATATCATTCTTCGATGCAGTGACATGGAACGTGACCTGTACTTACTCGCAATTTCTCGCATCAAAGAACCCCAGCTGCTGTGTATCGTTCTCGTCTTTTTACAATGAAACAATCACGTCTTGTCCATCTTGTGCATGCGGCTGCCAGAGCAAAAGCAACTGCATTATGTATGCCTTAATTAATATCTTGAGAGATTTTTATGAATAGACCCATCACATATAAAAATTAATATTTGCATGTCTGATCTATTTTTAATGAAGACGATTTTATAGAGAAAAAAATTTAAGTTATCATTTTTGTTTAAACTTTTTTTACCGAACTTAGTGTTGGTTAGACCATGACATTTAACTCGATCGTGTGATCTTTTTTTACAATTTATTAAGTGTTAATTTTAATGTTAGAATACTAGACCATAGAATAATTTAATATTTTTTCTTCCAAAAAAATATAGACAACCCGTGGATCGAAATATATTTTTTACTTTTTTCGGTGATTTGTCCACCACAATTTGTCTGATATTCTTTCACATCTCCACTTGTATAATATGCTAAATGCTCATAGTTATGCCGAATTTTATGAACTGTCACTTACTATTGCTGGAATATGTGATATGTACAGGAGTGACTCAAAGCAATTACACAGGGCAGGAATTAACACCCCAAGGAAGGATAATGTACCTTTACTACAATGCACACATCATATGTGCCCGATACGTGTTCACTGGCATGTAAAGCTCAATTACAAGGACTATTGGCGGGTGAAGATTGCCATCACCAACTTCAACTACCGGTTGAACTACACACAGTGGACTCTTGCCGTGCAGCATCCCAATCTCAACAATGTGACCCAAGTCTTTAGCTTTGATTACAAGCCCCTCGTCCCCTACGAATCCATCAGTACGCTGTTACAAATATATTAGCAAAAATTACTATAACACTACCAGTAGTTTTCTCAAATAACAAGAACACCTTTCAAATTTGAAAAATAACGTTCCATCTCATTTCATGTCAGATTTCCATGATAAAAAAAATTCAACCTCTAAACAACATATACAACCAAAACTACCCCTCATTTTTCCCAACTCTGAAGATGTTAAATCAAACATTTTTTATTTAAACCTGAATTCACCTACACTTAAAACAAACTCGAGTCGGTTTCGGAGAAGAAAATGACTAAGTCAGATTGGTTATAGGAATATTCTTGTCTTTTCAAACCTAAATTAACATCTTTTTAACATAATGGATTTGTTTGTCATTTTTCAAACTTGTTTGTTGTCCATATCATTTAAGCGAAATACATGAGGAGTCAAAGGAATTTTCCCAATACACTACGTTTAAGTGTAGGAAGAAATAGCTAATCCAACGTTTTTATAATGAATGCATGATTAACTTGAATGTGCAGATGATACTGGCATGTTCTATGGCATGAAATTCTATAATGATCTGTTGATGGAAGCAGGGCCATTTGGAAATGTGCAGTCTGAAGTGCTTATGCAGAAGGACATGGATACCTTCACCTTTAAGCAAGGATGGGCATTTCCTCGGAAAGTTTACTTCAATGGAGACGAGTGTAGGCTGCCCCCGCCGGACTCATACCCATTTTTACCAAACTCAGCTCCTGCTGAGCCTATTGCAGTTGTAAAATCAGTTGCCTCCATGCTTTTGATGCTATGGATTGTATGGTGACAACACTCCTCAGAGGACTATATGTTTTTGGGAACATATTTTTGTGCAGTTTAGTCCTTGAGGCAGCGGCGGCAGGCAACTCAGAAGAGGTACGAATTATAACTTCTTGGTGCTAAAAGAATATTGTCTGTGCCTCTGGATAATTCAAGTGTAGAGAGTAGTTATCTCAAAAAGTTTATAAGAAATGAGCTTATGAATCAGTAACTATAACCAAATTCTATGTCGAAACAGACTTCAGAAACTTGAGTTATGATCAGCTGTTCTGTTTGTTTCTTTTTCGGCTATCTGATTATGAGACTAGAGACGGAATGAAAATAATATCTAAAGACAGGATAAAGATTGGAAAACAAATTCAATATTTCAACTGTTATATGTTTGTTAAATTCATTATTACAATGCTAAGAACATATACTTCGTGGACATCGTACAGACAAAATGATGCAATGATACATTTGAACAATAATTTAACGGAACAATATAACATATATATCTAAACAAGAATGAAAATGAATCTAATCCCAATTTATAACAAAAGGAGAGTTTGCTAACAAAAGGAGAGTTTGTAGCAAGCCATATGGCACCTGAACCCACTCTTGCTGCTGCTTAAGTTTCAGCAACAACACACTCGATCACATCTACTGGATTGCTCGAGCTTCTGAACACTCTGATGCAGTGGGACGCTAGATTGTTGAGAATGAAACAGAGCTTTTGTTGATTTTCACCCAAAGCTATAACTCATCATACATTAGACAATAGGAATACCAAAGATGCCACAATGGTTAGGACTGTCCGAAGTAGAGTACAGATTTTTCGGGAACTGGCATTTGGCAACCAAGGATAAGCATCTGGAGGTGGCATGACACAGTTATCACCATTGAAATAAATCCTCCTTGGGAAAGCCCAACCCTTATCGAAAGTGAATGTGTTTTTATCTTTTCGGAATAGGAGCTCTGACTGCACATTGCCAAGAGGGCCGGCTTGCATGAGCAGATCATTGTAAAACTTGACTCCCCATAACATCGCAGTGTCATCTGCGTTCAAATTTCCAAAAGTAACGGTCAGAAAAAAAAATTCTGTGCATTCTCTAATTTAAAAGAGCTAGTTCATACAAATGATTGATGTAAGAGATGACTTACTTAGGCCTTCATAAGGAGTCAATGACTTGTAATTAAAACTGAATAGCTGAGTGAGGTTATCAAAGTTGGGGTGTTGTACGACAAGATTCCAGAGAGTGTAGTTCATTCTATAATTGAAATTTGTGATGGTGATCTTCACCCTCCAATACTCCTTGTAATTGAGCTTCACATGCCAATGAATCCGAATAGGACACATATGGCTGGTACACTGAACCAGAGGAGTATTAGTAGATTTTCCAGGACCTGCTACGACTGACGCTAAATACGGAGAGTCCGGGCTGTAAGACATAATTTGGAAAGAAAGAAGTATTACATGAGGATCATGATTCATGAATAAAAATCAGAGCAAGATAGTAAACCCAAATTTCAATGAAAAATAATTGAGAGTCATAGCCACGCAACAAAACGTTTGTAAATGAGAGAACTTACTCCACACAACTCCCAGGTTGAGTTAAGTTATTCTGACAACCACAAGTGCAGGTCGGGCAGTTAACAATAGTGTCATTGTAGAAGGAGGAGAGAGAAACACAACAGGAGGGCGTCTTTTGGGCAAGGAATTGTGAGTATGTGCAAGTAACATTCCATGTCACTGCCAAGAAGATGCAAGTTGGATCAGTAAGTCTAATATTCAATTAGATAACAGTTAAGAACAGAACAATAAACAAATGAAGACAAAGATGGGAAAAGAATTGAATAGTGATTCATGACCCATTGCTAATTTATACGTCTGACTATTACAAAGGATAGTCTTCAATTTTAGGATACTTACTTAAAGCTTGGGTAGATCTCCTTTTATCGGCCGTTACAAATTTAGTAGGTTTCACAATCTTAGCAGGACCGCAAGTATATCCAGGGCCTGGTGCTTTAAGGGTGAAATTCTTTGGCAATCTGACAGTTTTGTTAGTTGTTCCTGCAGCACCTACACTCACCTGAAACGAACTCGCCGCATTGGCAGGGTCCTGGACCCATGAATTTATCACCCCACCTTTGCAACAATTTGCAATCTGCTGGTTGTAAGGAGTTCCCGGCAATAAATCCACAACCGTGGGATCCTTCTTACAGCAATGTGGAATGTTCCCTTTAAATCTTGAACAATCTCCCTGCTCTGTTGTTTGGCCTCCCATCATACTCCAGATTACTTCCTTCTTTGCCCATGTCCACCCCAATGTCCAACCTGGAGCTTGAATGTGCCGATATTGCTGGAAGTTGAACATTGTAACAACAGCCTGTCATCCCGAAAATAGAAGGAACTTCAGAAAATTCACCCGGAAATGCAAATAAATATTAACATTCACTAAGAATAAGTTTGGGGAAATTCATGTAATCATTTTGAAAGCTATTCAAGGCTGCAGAAGTCAACTCCGAGAATGAGTAGTCTTCAATACAGAGAAGAATAGCTTTCAAATTAAAGTTAAGCAAACAAATAATTCAAGACAAAAATGGAAACGTAATGCTCAAATTTCATACCAGCTACGAGGTTACAGTTAAAGCCAAGATGAAATTCTTAAGTTGATTGTACAAATTTTGTTTTTTCATGCCCATTCAAGATCCTGTTTTAAAGAGCGCATACTTACAACATAGCCATCTGGAGTCCAGTTCATTATATCCCATTTGATTGTGATATTCCCGGTTGGGTCAAGTGCATCATAGGCTTCTGCAAAAAAGATCCATCAGAAAAAGCAGATATATGAATTCTTCAGAAGATAAATTTTGTAAAGTTCTGCTTCCAAAAGTCTCAGTTGCTACCTAAATTTAAGTATCAGAATTATGATTAAGCTAAACGAATAATAATGTTAAAGAGAGAAACATAGATCCGCTACCAACTTCTCAATTTATGAAACAAAGCAGAAGTATGCTTCTCTTCACTGTTTTTGTTCCGAATAAAAAGTCATATCCAATGTAAATTAACTATACATTATAATAAATTTTCCTATTTTTGTCCAATTAATTGATTTAAAACATGATAATTAATATGCGCAAAAACGAATCTGTTCTGCCCTCGCGAAATAGATGTTTTCTCGCTACATTGAGAAGTGCATAAATGATCGGAAAATGATTGTATGGCAGTTCATCAAAATCCATATTCGGAAAACAAGAGAAAACACTTCCAAAACACTAAATTTGGAATCCTTAGAGCGAAAAGAGAAAGCATCTTCGTAACTTACCCGTCGAAGTAAAACTGAAGCAAGATAGTAGAAATAGAAGCAAGAAGCTAAAACTGCTAAGCTTGGAAATAGATCTTGTAGCAGCCAAGCATTGGAGCTCCATCTCCTGATGCAGATTCAGATTCAATTCTCCAGAATGATGCTTTAAGTTCTGCTGTGGCTCAAAATCTGAGAGAGAGAGAGAGAGGTTTGGCCCCTTCACATGGTTATTGAGCCGAGTGTGTGGACTTATAACAAGTCACAGTAATGACAATGAGGAAAGCCAGTTAATTATAATAAACATTTCCAATAATACCCTTCTTCCATTTACAACAAATTTTTGTTAATTATCATACGTAAGCAACAAAAATAATTACATGAAACAATTTTTAGGACAATGCTATTTTGCAGCAAATGACTTAATATAGCAAAAGTAGCTTCACATGGACAACACTACACATATTTTTGTGGATCGAGTAAAGATTTCTATTAAAGATCGCAGTCTAATAAAAATAAAAATCAAATCGAAGTTCAATCATTTTCACGAGTTAATATATAAGATGAATAGATAAAGAAAATTTATTATTCGAGACGATCTCAGAGATTGTCGTTGCGATATCCATCACTTATTTATTTTTATTTATTTTTATTATAATAATAAAAAGGAAACATCTGAACAAGCTGCTTAATTTAATAATTTGATTTCTCAAGGATATAATGGAATTAATATTCTAAGAACAAAGTAGATTGGTTTACCTATTTTGGAATTTAGGTATATAAGCATGCCCTAGGTTAAAGTTGGTAACTTGAATCTAAATATGCAAAGATGTAAAAGATGTGAGGGTAATATTAATAAAATTAGAATGGAGGAGATTTTAGTAATTTAACGGGGAGAAGTATCAAACATCAGCAAGACAAAGACACATTGAAAAAGTAAACCATATCAAAAGGAAGACAGCTATTGCTAATTTAGCCATTAACCCCTTTCTTTCTTTTTTCATTATTTTATTTCTGTCGGTGGAGAGTGAAAATTGAAACTCAACAAATTATAAATTCTTTTTTTTTTCTCTTTTTTGGTTTTTTCATTTTGTCAAATCTTTGTTCGAACCACCAAACTAACACTAATGAATTTTATCTTATACTATTTGATTGGCCAATTATTGTTGTTGGCCCTTACAAAAAAAATTATTAGTCAAAAACGTTTTTAAATATTTTTTGAAAGGTTACAATTCTATAAGAATTAAATAATATAATTACGATTGTGTTAACTCCTAACTATATTCCTTAGATATTGATTTTGTTTCTAAGTTATTTGTTTGATTTTATGGGACTTATTGTACCGACAATACATCATTTTCAGGGATTAGTTTCACATTGTTCAAATTGAAAATGTTTATTAAATACGTGAAAAAGTTTACCTAATTTATTGTAAGTTAAAATTACATCTTTCTTTGATCGTATGATTCGTCTTCATACTAGTATTTTGATTAATCGTTGAAGTAGTTCTAATTGATATTTCTAACTTTTACTTAGAGTGGTAAGGATGAGTTCAGATTTTGCGAAAGTGATAGAGGAGAAAGGTGATAGAGATTGAAAATTTGATATTTTTTTAACTTGAAATGTAAAATTTCTTCTGTTGAGAACACATGCAGCTCATATTCTTGTCAATGATTTGTTCTTCACACTAAGATAATAGAAAAAATATGAGAGTGCATAGTAACAACACTAGAAAAAGAATGAATTCGTGGCTGGTTTTTACTAACTTATTTTAGCTTACATTTGACCTCTATTTATAGGTCATTCTCAAGATCTAATCTCATATTCAAAAATGGAAATATCCTCTTATAAATAGAATATTCACCGTATTCTATAAAATTACAATCATAATTGAGATATTACAATCAGATTTTGAGAATTTATAATTAGAATTTGGAGATTCCAAGAATATTCTTCAAGATTTATAGAATTCGGCTCTAACTGTTGAGCGGAGCTTCGTCGTACGATCACGTCCTTTAGTTTTGAATTCAGCATCTCCCGTTATGCCACGTAAGTGATCCTTGCATTTTCACTAATTGGCTCCTTTTTGTACACGTGTTTTTATGGCGATTTCCCCCTATTTATTTCCCCCCCCATTGCACTCAATAAAATTTCATTTGTTGATGTGCAATGATGTTGAATCTCAATTCACACGCGCTTTGATGAGGGATTTGGTTAGACTTTTCTGCCCTTTGCGCCAGTTACTGAGAACTTGCAAACATCGATAATAAGAAAAGGATAATAATTAATAAGCAAAATGAAATGTGTACCTTATCCTAATCGACGCTTCATCTTCTGTTCTCGCTGACAAATTCTCATCATTTCTCTGCCTCTTCATCTTACCGTTTTCAGTTAAAGATTTTCCTTGGCGCGTGCCATGATTATTTGTTCTACTTTCCAACTTTCACTCTATCATTCGTCAGTACATGCGACGTTTCCATCTTATCGATCACGTCTCCTTGTAAAACGTGCTTTCCAATTCCTGTTTCAAAAATTTATAAGGTGATTTTCATTTCCTTTTAAATTTGTTGACTATTTATAGACCTCTTCACCTTATTCCTTCTTCACCTTATTCCTTCGTAAGTCTTTCATCTTCTTTTTCTCTACAAATTTTTCTGCATATTTCTTCTTTTTTAAGCTCTTTAGACATGGCAGACCGTAATACAAAGTTTAAACCTCATGTTCCCTGAGTTAGGTCCCAAGCTGAATTCGACCGTTTCATCACCTCTATAGAGATGTCTTTCTCCTGGATGTTATTTGTGACTTAGGAGAGAGTGGTCATCCCGACCTAGAATGTAGGGCTCCTTACCAAATTATCCTTAGTCCGATGTACATATCCCTAGGTCTTAAGCTCCCCTTCTCCCCCCTTTATGCAAGAATTCTTCCACATTGACAGGTTGGCTCCTTCTCAGTTCACCCCTAGTTCTTATAGGATTCTTTTAGGCTTTGAAGCCCTAAAAGATATGGTTTAGATTTAGGTGTGGAACCACGCGCTTGTTATATAGTCAAGTATCATAACGAATCTTATTACCTTGCTCCTTTTCCCGGTCTGAACAAGAGAAAAATAATAATTAGGATCCCAAAAGTGGATAAAGGCTGGCAACGGGACGTAATCTTGATCGGAGGGAGCAAGGGTGGTGATGGCCGCTAGACAATCCCCCCACAATGGGAAGTTTTCAGTAAGTTGTCGGAACTTCGGTTCCCCATTTTTGGTTTTTCTTCTTTTACTTTCCTTTCATTTCTTTTTCTTTCTTCTTATCTTAGCTTTTACTTTTCACAGATAATAAGAAGAAGAACAAGCCATTCCTATCTAGGTAACCTAAGGAAAAGAACGTTTGTTGCTTACAACATCCGAGGACGTGATTCGGACTATCTCCTCGACCCTCGAAGGGAAGTTAATGTAGCTTTTGTCCCGAATGCAAATCCAGTTACTTCTTTTTCATCTCATCCATCCTCTCATGAGCTCCCAAGAGGTATCTTTATCCCGATACGTATTCCGTTCCTACAGTTTCTATTTCTAGACACAGAGCAGGAGAGCCTTCTTCAGCAGCTTGCTATTAGTGTAGATATGTTAAGACGCCTCCGTAGCACCATAGTCGAGGAGTTTGTCGAGGAAAAGAATGTCCTTCATAGGCGCGACGCTTCGAAGTTCTTCTCGAGCGGCCCCTAGTCCCTCTCTCATTTCTGCTGATGTTCCCACTCATCCAAGTGAGTCTTTTCCTGCCATTCCTCCTGCTCTTACGGCGCGAGAAAAATTCTCAAGAATGTTCAGTTTCTCCTCCTCCTCCCCTCTCGCAATCAAAGTAGAGGGAGTTTGTTCCAGTCCATTCCTCTCATTTTTTATGTTACTGACGTTTGGTTTTGCAGGCCATTATTTTTTACAATAGCCTTCACGAGCACTTTCTGGCCAATGAGCAAAGCATGGCTCAATGGAAAGAAGGAGCTTCAATGGTGCCAGATAACCCTTGAACGTTTTCAGGCCAAATTTGAACGGTTGAAGAATAGTGAGGTTGATATCTGAAGTACAGTGGAGGAGTTTGCTCAAGGTGTGGCCGCAGTAGATAAGGAGCATGTGATGTTGTAGGACTCTTTGAAGGCCGTTAGAGAGTCCCTAGAATAGCCTGAGAGGTATTTAGCTATTTCTAAGGTGAACTTGAAGGTTACGGAGACAAAATTGGCAGCTGCTGAGTTCGCCAGGGCAAAAGCCGAGAGGAAGGAGTGCGAGACGGAAGACGTCTTTTCAGGCCATTTTTTATAAGGATGAAAAGATGGTCTACCGTGCGAGTTACAAGAATAGGCAAGGAAACAATCCTCCTAATGTTCCTCTCGAAGACGCCCCGTTGCTAAAGATACCGCCACTGATTCATCCATTCCACTTGACGAGGCTACCTCCACTGAGGAGACTTAGTTTAGTTTTTATTTCATTATTGTAATTTATGTTTCCTGTACCTGTACCTTTTAATTTCCAGATCATTTTGTAATTTTCCCTTTATGAAATGAAATGATTGTTTCTAAGACTTTTCTCTCTTTTTTAATGAGAAAAAGTCCTTTCTTTGTCAATTTTCCCAAAAATTTAAGCCAAACTAGAAAACATTTCAAGCTTAATACTTAAGGAATTTATGTAGTAGCAATCTTAAAAAGGAATTCCACTTACAGTGGTTTAGTTCATCCGTCTTCCATGTTATCCACTCTCGAAAGACTTCTTTTTTGGATTTCTTCATGGGAATGGATATCTCTCATTTTCTTGGGACTTCTAGACCCGCTCCTAATTCCTTTGAGTTTGCTTATTTCACCATACTTTGTTGCTTGCTTTGTTTTATCTCCTTATACTTCACTGCTTTGTTTGCTTCACCGTTGGTTTTCTTGGACTCCTTTATTTGTTTTCCACATTTTGGAGAGAAGATTTTCCCCGCTCTTAAGGGCTTAGACTACTAGATCGCCGACCCTTTAATTTCCATATTTTAAAGAGGATGTGTCCCACCGTCAAGGGCGTAGGTCTCAAGACCGCCGATCTTTAATTTCTATATTTTCTCATACTCCTTTGTTATTTTTCACATTTTAGAGAGATGATTTTTTCTGTTATAAAAGGCTTAGGCTATTAGGCCGCTGACTTTTAATTTCCATATTTTCTCATACTCCTTTGTTTATTTTCCACATTTTAGAGAGAATATTTTTCCCGTTTTCAAAGGCTTAGGTCTCAAGACCACCAAATTTTAATTACCACATTTTCTCATACTCCTTTGTTTATTTTCCACATTTTATAAAGAAGAGTGAGAGAGTTGCGTAAGTTTTCACTGTGACAACCTTTTAAGAATTTAAACAAAGTACTTTTTCAGATAGATGGCGTTCCACAGTTTTGCCAATTCTGCTCTTTCTTCAGTCGCTAGGTGATAGTACCAGCTGTCACCTATCCCTTTAACAATATATGGCCCTTCCCAGGTTGGCCCGAACTTTCCCTCCGTTTAGAAAACCCATTTTAGAACTATATCTACTTTCTGAAACTCCCATTTTCTTATTCTTCTTTGTAAGTAGGCTCTTCTCTTTTGGTTATAGCTAGCGATTCGGATGAGTGTCATCTCTTTTCTTTCTTCTAACAGATCAAGATTCTCATTCATAAGTTTTTGTTTGTTGCTTAGTTAGTTCTGACTTCATTGTAAGGCTTCCAATTTTCATAGGTATTACTGCTTTCATTCTGTAAGCTAGGGCGAATGGTGTCTCGCCATTGCTTCTTTGGGAGTTGTTCTGTACGCCCATAGCACTGTTGATAATTTCTCAACCCATTTTCCCTTGGCTGACTCTAGAAATTTCTTCATATTATCGAGTATAATTCGGTTGGACCTCTCAGCTTGCCTGTTTCCTTGTGGATTGTAGGGTGTAGAGAACAAGTTGATGATTATGAAGTCTTCACAAAAGGCCTTCACTATTCTTCCTGTGAACTGAAATTCATTTCGAGAAACAAGAACCCGGGGAATTCCGTACCGGCACACTATTTTCTTCCACAGGGATCCCTTTACTTCTTCATCACGAATCATGGTGAAGGCTTTAGCTTCAATCCACTTAGTGAAATAATCTGTTGCAACCAAAAGGAAGCATTTCTGAGTTGGCGCCGTGGGAAGTGGTCCAACTATGTCTAGAGTCCACTGCACAAATGACAAGGACCTTCCACGGAGCTAAAGATCCACCCTCAGTATGATTTACGCATACCCCTTCGTGAATTTCAGCTAACATGTATTGGGCTTCCTTTTCCGTAGGCATTTCAGAATGGTCCTGAAAAGGATCGCTTATATAATGATCCGTTACTTAAGCAGTACCTGGCACCCTGTTGCTGGATTTTCATTGCACAAAGCTTGTCATGAGGTAACATTCCTTCTTTCAAATAACGGATCACATCATCTTGCCAGCTTGGTTCCTTCTCTATTTCTACATCTGCGACCCCTTTGTTATGATACAGGTTTGTCGATGCATCCGCATGCCCATTTTCCACTCTTGGGACCTGATGAATTTCGTAATTCTCAGCTGATTTAGTAACTCTTTTCCATTGCAAATAACTGATCATCCTTTCATCATTCACCGTGAGCTCTCCCGTGACCTGTTTCACAATTAACATCGAATCACATAATATTTTTACATCATTTACCTCTAATCCTGCAACAGGGAGTCTCATGTTATCAAAGTTCATACTCCGCTTCGTTATTTCAGGCATTGAACCTGAAAGAGATGGAGTGCTCCATTGTCTCTCCAAACGGGGTCCATAGGACTACTTCCGCTCTGGCTCCTTTATTATCTGAGGCTCCATCAACATAGAGTTCTCATGTTCCATTTTCTCTAAAGGCATGCGATCCGCTGCCAACTTCCTCTTTGTCACTGGTGAAATTTTCTATGAAGTCAGCTAAAACTTGTCTTGTAATCGACGTCATTGGTTCGTAAAGGATTTCATATTGGCTCAACTCTATTGCCCACTTCGCCATCCTTCCTCTGACTTCGGGTGAGTGTAACAGGCTTCTGATTGGTGAATTTGTCAGTACTTTTATGTTGTGTGCTTGGAAATAGGGCATTGGCTTCCTTGTTGCCATCACAATGGCCAGTATTAGCTTCTCCATCCTTTTGTAGAGAGACTTAGCTGCCACCAAGCTTTTACTTATGAAGTATACGGGCTTTTGTCTCCTTTCTTCTTCTCTGATCAAAATGGCACTAACAATTGTCTATGATACGGCTACGTACAAAAATAGTTGTTCTCCAAGTATTGGTTTTATTAACAATGGTGGAGTTGTCAAATATTCATTGATTCTATTGACAACCTCTTCACATTCTTTTGTCACATCCATCAGCGAAATTTTTCCTTAGCTTTGCGAAGAAAGACTTGCACTTGTCTGTTGATCTTAAAAGGAATTTATCTAGCGCTGCTAATCTTCCTGTTAAGCCTTATATTTCTTCTTGGTTTTGAGGAGACTTCATCTCCATGATGGCTTTCACCTGATCTAGGTTGACCTCAATTCCCCGTTGAGTGACCAAATGACCTAAGAATTTTCCCGCTGCCACTCCGAAGGTGCATATTTCTAGATTTAATTTCATGGAGATTTTTCTCAAGATTGAGAAAGTTTCATCAAGGTTTTTGATGTGGTCTTCCGTTTACAAATCTTTACTAGCTATCGTCCACGAGACCTCCATGGTTTTCCCAATCTATTCTCAGAATATTTTGTTTACCAACCTCTGGTAAATGCAACCTGCATTTTTCAAACCAAAAGGCATTACAGATCGGGTTGGAACATTTTCACTTGGTTATATCCAGAGAAGGCATCCATGAATCTTAGAAGATCATGTCTCGATCTGGCATCTACCATCTGGTCTATTCTGGGCAGCAGGTATTCGTCTTTCTAGCAGGCATTATTCAAATCTGTAAAGTCTATGCAGATTCTCCATTTCTCATTTTTCTTGTTTACCATGACGACGTTGGCAAACCACTCTATGTAATCTACCTCTCTGATGAAGCCCGCTTTCAACAACTTCTTTACGTTTTCTTTTATGACCATATTCGGCGCTAGTACAAAACTTATCTTTCATTGTTTTACTTGCTTAACAATATGATCTGTATTCAGCTTATGACAGATTATATTTTCATGTATACCTGGCATTTTCTAGGTCGTGATTACAAAAATGCCTTTGTATATCTGTAGAAATTCTATCAATCATTCCTTTCTGTTCGCTCGAGATTGACCCTAATGTTAGTCATTTTATGTGTCTCTTCATCTAAGTATATGGGTTTAGTTTCTTCTCCCTAGTTGTATCTCAGACCCATCTACATGTCCTATTGTGATTACTATTGTTATTGACATCCGTCGGCTCTTCCATTTTCTTTTTCATTGTCTTTTTTCTCGTTGATTTTAGTGCAGTTACAGTGCAGATACGGGCAACAACTTGATCACCCTTGATGGTATTGATCTCATCGGGAGATGACTATTTTAACATCTGGTAGTAGGTTGACAACACGAATTTCATCTTAGGTAACCGAGCTCTCCCCAAGATGGCATTATAGGGGGATGACGTACCCAACACCATAAACTATGTGAGATAATTGAACGGCTTGGCACTAACCGAAAGGATAATTACCATTCTGAGTAGATAATAGTCCTGTTGAAGCCTATCAGCAGTTGTGAGGAGCCTTACAGCTGTCGATCTCACATAGACTTCTTTTCGAATGTTGAACAATGGAGAGTATTGACGGAACTCCCGTCGTCAATTAATACCCTTTTCAACAAGAAGTTCTTAACTTGTATTAAGATTACTAGGGCGTCATTGTGGCACCCATCATGCTATAGATCCAAGTCATCAAATATAACCGAGAGATTCCCGTTGTCGTGAGAAACTTCCCCGTTCCCAGTTCTCTTCCAACGTTGGTTTCTTACAATACACCTTCCTTTCTTTCTAGGTAGTTCCTTCATGTTCAGTCAACGTGATAATGGTGTCAACTATATAAAGTGGTTGTTTCCCGTTATCTCATTTCTCTCCATCACAGACTTCCTTTTCACTTTCCCGTTTAGGCTCGTCTTTCTTCAAGAATTGATAGAGGTATCCTTCTTTTACCAGCTTCTCGACATAGTCCTTCAAATAATAGCAATCATTCGTGTAAGGCCTATTGCTCATGTGGTATGAACAATACTTATCCTTGTCCTTGTAATGCAGTTCCTTTGTGAGTGGAGCCAACCTCTTCAACCAAGGCTTATCTTTTATCATGCCAAGAACTTGGTTTATTGATACCATCAATGGCGTATAGACTTTATCTTTGGGATGAATGTCGTCAGCATATCTTCTCCGACTGTCAGTCCTATTCCATTTACTGTCGCCCCGTTCACTGTCCTTTTTCGTTTTCTAACTCCTTTTTCTATCAGTTTTAGGATTTTTTCTTCTTCTTTGAACTCTTCATTCCTTTGTTTTGTTAGCTTCAATGGACTTTTCTTTTCCTCTTCTAGCGTGGTGTAAGTTTGTGCCCATTGAAAGGTTTCAGCCATGATCAAAGGTTTGAACTTCGATAGGTCCTCGAAGAGGGGGGGGGGAGTCTGGGTTCAGCCCCCATCTAAAAGCTAGTCTAGCGACCCAATCATCACAGTTTTCCACCTTGGTCATCTCCTTCTTGAACCTGTGGTTGTACTCGTGTAGGGTTTCTCCTTATTTGGCGGAGATAGTAAGGAGATACTCTGAATCTTCCATCACCACATGATATGTAGAGTGTTGTTCCAAAAAGACACTAGACATGATAGTAAAGTTAGCAATCGAATGAGCTGGAAGGGAATTATACCATTTAAGAGCAATTCCATCAAGGCTAGTAGGGAATATTCGGCACATAAGCATGTCTTCATAATGATATAACACCATAACTTGCTTAAAGCATCTAAGATGGTCTACTAGACCATACTTTCCTTCATAGCACATGAATTAGGTGCCACAAACTGGATCGGCATTGGGGTCGCTAGGATCTCCAAACTCAACGGGATTCTGGTGAGTGACTCAAGATCTCCCTTTCCCGTATTCCCCAGATTCCTCAGCTCCATCATCTTTCTTTCGAGCATTTCTTTCATTGTTGCTTCCGTTACGACTTTCGGCGGACGGGCTTTTCCCGCTACCTCTTTCTCATGGAGTTGGGACTGGACTTCCATGTCTTCATTCTGCACAATTATGCTATTTTCGTTGTCCTCGCGTCCAGTTTTGCGTCCTCCTCCTTTTGGATGATTTTCTCGTTCCCCACGATTGGTATGTTGGCTGACTTCCGCAAGTGTATGTGTGAAGTCTCGTTGCAGCGCATTGATCTATTCTTTCATAGTTTGCCAAGCGTTGTGCAGCGTTTCTTTGTTCCATCTCTTACATTAAGTTCAGGATAGTCTGAAGCATCTCAGCCGAGGGAGCGGATTAGTTGACATAATCATCCTCATTCCCAGTCTCGTTGCCTTCGTTAAGGGTAATGTTTGATCTGTATTTGATTTTTTTGGGAAGGGTTTCTCTATGGGTTTTTACTTTCTCTCAATGAAAGCACCAAACTATAAATGATTTTTTCCACACACTCTTAAAGACAATAGAAAACATATGAGAAAGAAAAGTAACAACACTCCAAGAGAATGAATTCTTGGTTGATTTCTATTAACTTATTTTAGATTACATTTGGCCTCTATTTATAGGTCATTCTAAAGATCTAATCTCATATTTAAAAATAGAAATATCCTCTTATAAATGGAATATTCACCGTATTCTAGGAAAATACAATCACAATTTTGAGTTTACAATCAGATTTAGGGAATTTATAATTACAATTACGAGATTCCAAGAATATTCTCCAAGATTTATGGAATTCGGCTCTAATTGTTGAGCTGAGCTTTTTCGTACGATCATGTCCTTTATTTTTGAATTCGGCTTCTCTCATTTTACCAAGTAAGTGATCCTTGCATTTTCCCCCGATTGGCTCCTTTTTGTACACGTGTCTTTGATGGCGGGTTTTCCCCTGTTCAATTCTCATATAAAATAAAAATTATTAAATATTTGACGATCAATTTGATTAAAGTGCCACAAATAAAACTCTAGATGACAAAATATGCCAACAAAAATAAAATTATGATGATAATGTGAGCAAAAAAATTAGATGATAATTTGTAAAATGTACTAGAATTGTTGTTGGATAAAGCAAAACTTCTAGGCGTGTGCATGGCCGGTTCATTTCAGTTTCAACATAAACAATGGATAAAACTGAACTTTACGATCTTGTCAAAATGGGGACAAAACCGACTAATAATGTGCATATAAGTTGAACTGAGTGGACCTTAAACTAATTGGTCAGTTCGGTCAAGTTTTTGATTCACCAATAATTATTTTTTATTCTTAAGAGATTTATCAATTAATTCAATCATGCATGTTTCAAAAATATATAAGTTTTTCATGTATTATAATAAAAATTCATAATTTAAACCGCAGCGTGTAAATTAAACATTAAAAGAGATGGGAGAAACGTGAGAAATAGTAAATGATATAAATTTAAGAATATAAATATGATATAATATATAGAGAGAGAGTCGCGGTCTAGTTGATCCAATCCCAAATGTAAAATTTTTTTTGATCGAACTGAAAGTTTAATTTTTTTTAAATCTAAAATTGAACCGATCACGATTAATTAAAAAATTGATCAAATCAATCATTCTCGATTCGATCTGATTCGGTTTGAGGTAGTTTTTACACATGCCTAGAAATTTCTCCTAAAATAAACGTCGGTCATTTCTAGAATTACATTGGCTGCCCCGTTTCATGGCTTTTCATTATTTTAAACTGATACAATCGTTGACGAAATAAACCAATAATTTAGATGGGAGAAGTTATTGATTACATTTCCACCACTTTTTTATTGTTTTCTTTAGGAAAAAACGACTTGCTCCTATTTTCGTAAGGATTGATTTCAATAAATAATAGGAATTAATATGTGTGAGAAATATTACATGTATATGATAGGAACACGTAAGCCATGCCAGCCATAGCACATTTTTTTGTCAAAAGCCATAGCACCTCTTCAGATTAATGAATAAATTACTTGCATCACCTAGAAAAAAAATTTCTACATAACTTACTAAAATATGATGATAATAATAATAATAAAATGACCACGAAGAAGCTCAAAAAGAAATTAAATAAAATGAAGGTATAAATAATATTTAAGTATGGTTGATTCTAAATACAAAGCTACTATTGCTATTGACAGAGCATACAATTTTTTACATGAGAAAGCAGCAGTTGGATTAAAATCTGATTGAGAGGATTGTTTGAACAGCAACAAACTCTATCCCTCTCTCATGCCCTTCTAAAATTCGAGCTTTTTCAATGTTCTGACATGTAACACTCGATCGTCAGTTATGATCAACCTCATGCTTAAATTTTAAGAAACTCTATTCTTACCTTTAGCAATTTTCTTTTAACAATTCTTGAATCTCAGGTTTTAACTTATTTACGTCAGTCTTTAAAAGTCCTAATCTTATTTGTTTCACTATGTTGGCTTTTAAAATGTTTTGGTGTTTCTCTTGTTCCAAACAAAAAAAAATTCATAAACGTTAAAACTATTTTTCCATTTCTTCTTTCAATTCGTATTCATTTTTTCTGAATTTTAGTTTCATGAAACTTTTCTAAAAAAATTTCTTCTGAGAAACAAAACTTTCATCATAAGTTAAATTGGTGTTTTACTTATTCCTTGTCTAAATGATTAAGTCTCAAAGTGCTTGTGCCTCGACATATAGTTGTTATCGACGAGCAAGTTGGGAATAGCTTATGCTTTGAAGATGATTTAAAATTGACAAGCTTGGTAAAATTCACAAGAAGTCAAGGAGTCATGTGCATCGTTATAATGTGCAGCAAATAGATCAAAGGTAATTGAATCGGTTTATAAGTCTGATCTTGTACTCAATTTAAATTCCAGTAGAATATTTCTGGATAAGTGCCATTTGATTCTTTTCCTGATTGAATTTTCAACGTTAAAATCTTATGTGTCGGTATCTATCTTTAAAATTATAACTTTTATATATAAACACATTCAACCCCATTGTTAGGTTTTTACATATAGAATATGTTAAATTAGTATCAGAGCATGTGACTAGACAGGCTTAGTGAGATTCTAGGTTAGCTGAAACAAACTCTAAAAATAATGTCTAAAGATAGCTGCTCAAATAGTGTGGATCTAATATTAATTAATATGAGAGTTTTAATATGGAATAGGCATATGAGGAATTGTACACTCAATTTATTAAATTGAAGAAGAAGAATGATAAATAGAGCAAAAGGTTAAAACAATATAAAAAGAAGAGTTGTCTCAGAGTATGAAAAGTCTAAAATTCACGTACAAGATCTTAATAGTGAAAACAAATCTCTTTTTGTTAAAATTAAATTTCTTAAGAGTTATGTGGATGAAAAAGATGAATCTGTGAAGGCTGAGAATGCTAAGAAATTAGAGTTTGAAAAAGATGTGAGCGAGTCTAATGAGAAAATAAAGAACTCATTCTTCATCTAGCTCAAAGGCCACTTTTGGGAAAGCTATTGTACCTTCCAAAGCTAAGTTTGAAATTCATATTTCTAAGTCTAAAGTAACACCTATGACGAAGCCTAAAATGTCTTTTAACCTTAAATCTTAAACGTGATTTACCAACACATAGGGTTGTTGAAGGAATAAATGCAGTAGAAAAAATAATATCTTGAAATATTCGAAAAACAATCTATTTATAAGGATTAGAAAAAATTCCATTTTGAAACGTGATGATCGAAAATCAAAACCTTATAATCTTATTTACTACTCCTCGAATCATCAACCAAAATCACGAGCGGGTGGAAACTCAAATAAAATTAGATCACAAAATTTTTCCATCTTTTTCTCTCTTCCAAAAATTTGTTCGGCCAAAGTGTTTTCTTATATTGAAACAAAAACTGTTTTGGAAGAAAGAACATCCAAAATGTTAAAAGCCATAGTATTCCAATTTTTTTGTTATCAAACGTTAAAAGAAAAATAATTTATATCAAAATGGCTAAAAGCAACGGTTGGGGTAATCCGAACAGTATGTTTTTTTAATTAATTAAAACTATTAATTAAAATTAAATAAATTAATTTTAATTAATTTTTTGCCTATTTAGAATAAAGACGGAGATAGTTTTTTAGATCACTTGGTTGACTATAGAGTATCCACGTTGAACCACTTGTTCATCAAACAAGTTCCATCATAACGCTACCCAAATTTGAGGCTAATAAGAGGATCATAAGAATAAAAATACATTTGACTGCATAATTAATAAACTGTATAGATTAAACTCATAATCGAATATATTAATTATTAATTACGATTAACTTCATTATAAAATCGTAATTGAACTCCAAATATATTTTATATTACTCGACGTAACTATCATTGACCTATTATTCATTCATTATGTACTCCTCCATAATATAGTACCGTGTATAAGTAAGTTAATTACTATCGACCTAATATTTATACACATCTTAGTATCATTAGGTTCCAAATTCATTCTACTAGTCAACTATGATAATTTTCATACTTGATGACTCAAGTAAAATTATCAAATCTCTAGTACTCCACTAGAGATACTAAACGCTTAGTTTATTGTGACCACATAAATGAATCACCTAAGAAGTAATATTTCACTTAATTAAAAGTGTCTACGGATTCTACTATTGAGAATCTATGGACTCACTATCTAATAACTCGATCATCTAATCTACGAAATATGTTGACTCATAGAGTCTCATTCTTAATAGATCAAAACAACTAAGTTATTATATTTGAGCTCATTACTATCTCAAGCTTGAGAGTACTCATAAAATATAAGCAACGAGTCATGATTTTCATTTTATAGTACTTTACTGAAAATAAGATTCATTAGTCATTTCAATGCATTCTAAATGCAGTAATACATTAACTAAATACTCTACATAGGGACCAAAATAAATCACTCTACATAATAGAGTTAATGTATTACAGTCTTTTCTTAGTAAAGCGTCCAGCTTCACAAGACTGTGAAATTAAGTATTTACAAGTCATAAAGAACTCTTAGTTAAATACCTTGTTCCCATGAGCTAAACTCCATATGACCTATAAACCAAGTACTATTATGCGTGTGAACCTTTTACTGGAATGTATTGACA
This sequence comes from Datisca glomerata, assembly GCA_003255025.1. Taxonomy (NCBI): domain Eukaryota; kingdom Viridiplantae; phylum Streptophyta; class Magnoliopsida; order Cucurbitales; family Datiscaceae; genus Datisca; species Datisca glomerata. Next base: position 44,344 of record QANY01008047.1, read on the forward strand.
TAATATAAGAATAAACTATTTATTATTTAGTCAGAATTAAATATCTCAATAAATACAATAGAATTTCGGTGCTTTTAGGGCACAATCCTAACAATCTCATATTTGCCCTAAAGCACGTCTACAATCAGCTTAACACTCATGTTCTTTACATGTAACCCAAAGACATTGTGGTTAAAGTCTTCGTAAACTGGTCTGCTAGGTTCTATCGACAAAGTAATCTAATTGAAAATTTTAATCTATATACCGAACTGGCATGAGATTCGCAGCATGATAGATAAGCACATAATCCCTCGTTTTCTTAAGATACTTGAGTATATACTTCACATCTATCTAGTGAAATCCTCCAAGATTTAACTGATATCTATTGACTAAGCCTACTGTGAAATATACATATGTTGTACATTATAACATATTTAAGACTTCCCACTACCGAAAGCAAGGGAACTATCTTCATGTTATTTATTTCATCTTACGTCATAAGACACTGACATGATACATAGGTTCCAAACCTAAAATGGTAACAAGCCCTTTCTTGGAATCCATCATTGTACACCTACACAACACATTATTATCTACGTAGTTCATGATAAATATATCATTCTATATTTAAGTCTCGAAAGAACTTAATTCTTAGAATGAATATCACTTTTTCAAAGTCTTTAATATCATTAATTCAGAAAACATGGTTTTATTGGTGACATTTAATTCTACATCGTTCTCGATGACAAAATGTCATCTACATAAAACATCAAGAAAGTCATTATATCTCCTTCATTTCTCTTGTACTAGCATGGCTCATTAAGACCTTGATCAAAATAAAAACTTTGATTACATGATCAACATGATGTTCCTAGTCCATAATGCATACTTAAGTCCATGATTGGACTTGCATCATGTATATCAAAATTTCTGGCCTTTAGCGACAATCTGAAAATTGAGATATAAAGATTTTCACTTCAAGATCATCATACAAGATAGCGTTCTTGACATCCATTTGTCAAAATTATAAACGAGATGAGCTACAATGGATACAATATCTTTATAGACATGAGCAAGGCTATTAGTGAAAATGATTTGCTTTACTTAATATCTTCTCTCTAAGTATGCCATTCTCACTAAGTCTAGCCTTCAAGGTCTTGAACTTGCGTCTATGTCTCACTTCCGCTTTTAGATCTTTGACACCAAATTTTTTAGGAGCTTCTACAAGCTTTCATACTCTATTAAAGTTAATGGAATCATTTTCATATATCATTGCTTGAAGCCAATGATAAACTTTACATCATTTACAACCTCTATGCAATTTATGAGATCTGAGTATGTTCTTCTAAGATGAACTCAAAAGTCTCTCACTTGAACATGAATCCTTCAGTTGGTCATGATCTTCTCCCACTACGATGTAGTGATTCTGATCGAGCTCATATTCTGTCAGGATTACCATACGAACTCTCCTAAGCATATTTATTTCTCATATGAATGAGAAAATTCCTACTACAAAAAGGTTGTGCAGTACTAGGAAGTACTTCATTCTTATTTTCTTGACTAACTGAATTCTCATTAACTTCTGGACTTATCTATAACCAACTAGATTGCGTGCCACATGCATAGTCAGAAAATTCTTCTAAGTTTGTGTTGCGTTTAGATATTCCTTTTGAAATATAGTCTTCTTCCAAGAATACAATCAAACACTTCCTATTCTTGGTACTATAGAAAAAAATAACCCAGGTTCCTTTTTACATAGACTATAATTAGATATCATTTTGATCTACCATCTAGCTTAGCATCATTCTCTTTTAGCATGTGTGCTCGACATCCACATATTTGCAGGTTACATAAACTAGGTTTACGAACATTCCATAATTATTGTGGTATTTTAAGTACTGACATAGATGATGTTATATTCAAAACATGTCATTTATAAAGTTAATCCAAAAAAAGAAAAAGAAAACAAGCCTAAACATATATCTCATCATATTAAAAAAGATTTGTTTCTCCATATTGTTACACTGTTCTCTGGGTGACCCAGACGTAACTAACTGGAATACAATCCTGATATTTACCATGTGGTATGTGAATGCCTTTATGAGGTATTTACCTCTTTAATAAAATAGAAGAGACAATTTGTCCCTTCAATGCCTTCTCAAATTCTGTTCTCAACTCTTTGATTTCTCAAAAGTTTTAGAATCGAGAAGCATAAGACAGTCATAGTCATATCTAGAGTGTTCGTCGATAAAATTGACATCACCTATAGCCATCCCTCACGTAGACTTTCACTTATCCACTCAAGTAATATACCCCAACACTAACATCACGTGCCTCTATATCGTTCTGTACCAATAATGGATTCGCTTACCAGTAAGAGTTCAAAAATCTAAAAGCCATGAAGCCTCTCTCTTATTAGTCTTTGAATCATACTTAGATAATATGACCTACACATAATGTTATAAACGTAGTTGGCTTGAGAAAATTTTATTTTCTATAATATACTATGTATATTATTATTTTACTCCATATCATGCAATAAAAAATTTAGAAATAAATGTACGGTCCAAAAATAGTGCATATGCCTTTATCCAAATAACAGCATGCAATCCCTCTCATTTAGCTTTCTAGTTTCCTAGAACTTTCACAAAGAATTATGAATGTGATTAGTGATTTCAGAGTCTACACACTAAGACGTAGTAGAATCAATTACTAGTCACTTCTTAATGGGATGCATGTTTTCGCTCTTTATAGTTAAGAAAACCTTTTAGATGGTTTTCTTCTATCTAGTCTTCCAGCAATAGAAGCACTTCGGCTCTTTCTTTCTTACACTAATTCAACTTTATTTAGAGATCTTTATATTCTTCATCTTATTTGGGTGAAGCTTAAGACCAAAAGAAGAGTGAGCTGGTTCATGTTTAACAAAAATTATCTTCAAAATTTTATTAGCTATCTGGAGTTCCTAGTATAATTTAGCCGATTAAACATTTCTACATGTGTTATAGTTTAATCATGAACTGATGCAACAAATATGCTCGGATATCCAAGACTATATTGATCTGGGTTTTTCCATCGATTTTAGCTATATGAGTATCTTTCTAGTTAAATAAAAATAACCATAAGGATATGGTCATCAACTAGAGTTTCCTTTGCCATCTTAGTGTTTAACATTATCCTTCAGACATCTTACTGAAGATTAATAATTATATCAACTTCCATGGAGAATGAATTTACTATAGTTCAAACATATATGTCATATAATGACAATATGTAACATAGAGCTAGAGTTCAATCTATCTACATAGCTAATATTAATTTTATTCTCCTCGGTCGAACTCTAAGAGTTATCTAGGATAGCATTAATCAGGAGTGTACTTGTTGTTGGGGGGTTATGCCCTCAAAATATGTATATTGACATTTTGATATAAAATTTAATGAAGATTACATTTTTCTTATAATTGTTTTTTTAAATTATTTTTGATAAATTTATATAAATATTTGAAAATTTTATATTCATTAATGAGACTATGATCTATATTAATACGAGAAGATTAAGATTATAGATAATGAATAAAATTATCAGTAACATATTTAAGTATGAAATCTTAAATGAATGGTTACTAGTACGGTTCACTAAGCATTATGAATGCATGTGATCTAGATCTGAATCATTGATGTATATAGATATCTTAGTGAAGGTACTTTATATGCTGAGATTATATATGAAAATGACCGATGTGAATTAATATATTTATCAACATACTGTTTATCGTAAAGATTTAATACACATCAATTCGAAGATCATATGTAGATCAGTCTAAATCTAGAGTAATCATGAACTCCTATGCATGTCTACTGGATCTTTTGTTTCACTTATTTAAGATTTGTAAAATAGGCTAGTGACTTTTGTTTTAAAGATTCAGTGACGTGAATGGCTGGGAATATGATCTTACAAGATTTGGAATCCAAGCTTTCCTATTGGATCGTATAGATTTTCTTAAGTGTTAATTCATGAACTGAATAGTTATTGACCTCAAATTTATAATGAGATGATAAAATAATCATTCCCTAGTGGATTAATGGTACTTAAGGATCAAGAGGTATTTAGAGGCGTAAAATGATAATTTTGACCAGCTCTAATTTATGAACTAATAATTGAAGGACTTAACGACATGAAATGATTATATTAGTGGACTACAGGAGAATACTATGTAAATGCATTCTATAATCATTAAGAATTCAATTCCATATTTATAGTGGAGTAATAATGGAATTTATAAATAAAATTATTTAATTAAAGAGTTTAATTAATAATCTGATTTATTGGAGCTTAGGATTATAGGTCCATGATCCTCAAGTCACCTCTATACTACGTAGTCTAGGGTGTGAACATTTTAGGACATGAGAAAATGACTGACTTGCAAAAAGAATTTTATTTCTGGGGCAAGTACATAATTATGAGATAATCATATGTGATTAATTAATTAAATTATTTATATATATGTAGATAATTAATTATTATTAGATAATAATTTGGATAAACTAAATCTTTTATTTGTGAAATAATAGATAATTTAGTTGATAAGGATAACATATATATTAATTTTGAATTAACTTATATTTAAATATATCTGATTAAAATGAATATTTAATTTGAAGTAATTACCACTTTCGATCAATGATTTGAAATCATAGATCACCATGGTTTGCTGTAGTGCCACGTGGCACTACAATAGTAGGCGTGTAACACTACAATGCCACACGGTATTGTAGTGTGGCGTAACACACAGTGTCCTGAGGCACTATGATGCTTAACGCCAGCTGCAATATGGTGTGACACTACAGTTGTGCACCATTATACAGTGGGTCCCACTCCATCGAGCAATTTGAAATTAAATATTTTTTAATTTTTAATTATCCCTAAAATATGTGATACACTATTATCTAGAATATATACATATATTATTCTAATGGCCAAATATAGATAGCTTAGTTAATCAGTTCATCAATGAAGAATTGAATTGAGAACACAGTTAGAGTTAGAGAATTCTTTCTTTGCGATTAAAAGTTAATCAAATCTCTAAAATAATGATCTTTAGAGAATCGTCTCGTCTCACAAAAGTCATTTTCAATAAATCTCTAGATCTCATGTGTTGAATACATCTAGAGATAAAAAGTATCTTGTAATATTCTATGAGCCCCCACACACGTCCTAGTGTGTTGAGGATTAACTTGGAAGATGTTGATGTGGATCTCGGAGTCTACTGACCGTTGGAATTGTTTCGTTGGACGGATGATCGATCAGTTCTGCAAGAACGCTTGATATAGACTACAAGTGGTATATGATTACTAACCTTGTATGTTGTAGATTTAATGTATAAATATATAATGGATCCTGATTGAAAAAAGTTTTCAATAAAAGTTTTTGTTTTTGAAAATTGTTGCGTCGTGCTTGTTTTTCTTTTTATAGAAAAAGATTTGTTTTTAATTAATTTTTTAACGCCTTCCATTGAGCCTATGCCGCGTTTTTCAATAATTGGTATCAAAGCGGTCTTTATATATTCATATGTAAAATATTGTGTGGATTTTCTTACATTATTCATATAATATGATACATGTATGAATGAATGGATGATTATGTTTTTTGAATATATGAAAAATAATGGATCGTTACTTGTATGGTGATTATTGAGTTAAGCTTTGTTCTATAACTTTTTCCTAGAACATGTGTAAGCTGTTTTGGGGCGTAGGAATTTTTGTAATTTTATTTGAATATTTATTATAATTATTCTGATTGCGAGAAGATGAAAAATGCACGAGACAAACGATGGAGGAAAAAGAAAGGAAATAGGAATTCTTTTAGAATTCCAGTGCCGACACCAGAAATTAGTTTTTCGGTTCTAGCGGCCGATTTTTGAAATCCGGCAATGTTGTTAGAATTTACTGTTTCGATGACGTCGCCGGAAAATTGGCCAGCAGTAGCAGACGGTGGCTGGTGGTAGTTCCGGCGGCGATGGTGGTTTGTGGTAACTGTTGTCACATTTAGGAAAGTTTCACACAAACTTTGATACCAACCAACCATATCACTGTAGATAACCCTATATCTATCAATTATCTTTTTTTTTTCAATTTTGAAATTAATGCCATTTTTAAATTAAATTTTTAATTTTTAATTTTATGAAAATTAAAAATTAATAGGTTGATTGTGATTGACCCAAATTTGATCAAATAAAATAAAATGTTTATTTGACTAAGTCAAAATAATGATTTTAAAGGGATAATTATAAAAATTAATTTTAATTAAGAAAAATAGTTTTCCTATTTAAATAAGATTTTGTTCAAAACTTGAAAATTGTGAAGATGGACATCCGGACGAGAAGGTAATATTTGAGAAATATGTATTCTTGAAATCCGCTTTGTAACAATATTGTTTTATTCTAAGGATTGTAATTTTGAGATACCCAATAGTAATTCAGTCCATTATTAGTTTATTTAATTGTTAAATAATTATTTAATTTGTATGTTTGATAACATGTCCATACATTAGTCGATCACATGCCATATATAAAAATCTCACACAGTTTTATTTAATCATGCATCTCATAAGTAGAAACATGATTTATTAAGATTGTCCTAATATGTTTATATATATTATTTTATGAAATCAATTGCATGTAAACTGTTAGGTTTTAATTAGTTAAAACTTGGTAATCACACCCACTAAGGGCTATAGTAACATTTAGGATTATCAACTGTAGTAAAAGAGTTTTATTAAAATTTGATGAATATAATTAATTAGTTAATCTAAATTCATGTAATTATGACTTGGGCTCTTTAGAAGGTTAAATGAACTTAGACCAAGGAGATTGACATAACTGATTATTAAATATTCATAGGGTTATTATTTTAACTAGTGATTAATTTAAAATTAATTGATTGTTAAAATGGAAAACACATAATCCTAAAATAGTGAGTGAGAGAAGGTTGACATGTCAATATAACTTATGGTCTCCATCATTAGTACAACACATTGAGGTGCAGTAAGGGTCTTAAGATGACTTTGTTTTCATCCCCCAAAGGAAGGTTTCGAGCTGTACTAATATCAAGGTTAAACTTCTTAGAAAGATAGGAGGAATGATGTAATTTAGTTTTGACTGACCCTAAGGCGGCATATTCTAAATAAAGTCATAGAATCTGAAATGAGGGTTACACTTTCAAAGTCACAATTAAGCTTTCATGTGGATAGTTGTGACTTGACCGAATAAGCGATGCCTTATTGTTAAAAGAGAAAATATGAGATACTTTAAATTTTAATTAATAAAGATGAGAATGTCTCATAGGACAGTCTGAGGTTAATCTGACTGGCCCTAAGGCAGTACATTAATCGTTGAGTTGTTTTATCGTGATTTATAAATGTTAAATTTGTGTGTTTATTATGTTACATTCATGCATCACGTTTACTTTTTGAATTCTAGATATTTATAAATTATATTAATCTTGTATGTTTTAAATTTCAGTTATCATTATTACATCTGTCATGAGCAACCATGTTACTACTTTACTCGCTCTTGAGAAATTGAATGGTGATAATTTCATAAGATGGAAATCCAACTTGAACATGTTACTAGTTGATGAGCATAGTGAATATATTCTTGCTGAAGAAAGTCCTGATAGGCCTGTAGTCAATACTTGAATTAATGACAAAGCGGCTACCATTGGGGGTGAGGTAAATGTTATCGAGCAAAATCCTTCTCCTTTTATTGTTAGTAGTAACAAAATGATGAAGAAGAATAGTAAGGACAAAAGCAAGAATAATAATGTAAAGAAGGCCAAAAGGTCAGCTGAGGGCGAGAAGAACAATATTGACAACGAACTCGTAGGAAAATGTTTCCATTGTGAGGTTGAAGGTCAATGGAAGAGAAAATGTAACAAGTATCTCTTCGAGCTGAAAAATAATGGTAAATATGATTTACTTGTTATTGAAACTTGTTTAGTGGAATATGATTTGTCATCCTAGATACTGGATTCAAGAGCCACTAACCATGAGATGGAACCTAGAAGGAGTAAAAGAGCTAGGACAGAAAAGTCTTTTGGTCTTGATTTCCTAACCTATATGATTGAAAGTGAACTAAGAACTTTCAATGAAGCTCTAAACTCTAATGAATGTCATTTTTAGAAAGTGGCCATTAAGAGTGAAATTGATTCCATTTTACAAAATCATACTTGGGAACTAGTAGATCTTCCATGTGGTTGTAAACCTTTGAATTTCAAATAGATTTTCAAACGAAAATGAAAGTCAATGGATCAATTGATAAATAAAAGGTTAGACTTGTAATTAAAGACTACAGACATAAGGAAGGCCTTTATTATTTTGATACATATTCTCTAGTGTCGAGAATAAACTCTATTAGGACGGTACTTGCAATTGCAGCTTTATAAAATCTTGAAGCACATAAAATAGATGTGAAAACAGCCTTTCTAAATGGAGATTTAGAGGAAGAAATTTACATGGAACAACCAGAAGGGTTTTTCGCTCCTGAGCAAGGAAAGAAAGTCTGTAAATTAGTCAAATCATTGTATGGTTTGAAACAAGTACCAAAATAATGGCATGAGAAATTTGATAGTCACATGATGCCAATTGGATTCAAAATCAATGAGTGCGATAAATGTATCTATATTAAAGATATAGAAAATGGATATGTCATTGTGTGTTTGTATGTTGATGACATGCTTATCATTGTGGGTAATGATAAGATGATCAAATTTATGAATGACATGTTAAAATCTTGATTTGATATAAAGGACTGGGACTTAATGATGTTATATTGAGAATAAAAAAAAACATCAAATGCACTTACTTTAAGTCAGTCTCATTATATCGATTCTATTCTTGAAAATTTTAGCAAAGATGACACTAGTGAAAAAAAAACATCGATGGATATAAGTGTACATTTGTCCAAGAATAAATGTGAGAGTATCTCTAAAGTATAAAACTATAGAGTGATAGGTAGTTTGATGTACTTAATGAGCTGTACAAGACATGATATAGCGTATACAGTAAGTAAACTGAGTAGATTCATGAGTAATCCTAGAGTTGAACATTGGAAAGTCATTATAAGAGTATTGAGGTATTTATGATATAATCAGAGATATGAAGTACACTATTCAAGATATCCAGCGATCCTAGAAAGATATACTGATGCAAATTAGATATCTGATAAGAAAGATACGAAGTTTACTTATGGGTATGTTTTCACACTAGGAGGTGTTGGCGTAGCATGTAAATCCCAAAACAGACTATTATATCTTTGGACAAATGTGGGGAGGAAGCTGAGTGGCTACACCACTTTCTAGAGGATATTCTTAGATGGACAAAACATGTGCCACCAATCTGCATACACTGTGATAGTCAATGTGCTATTGGAAGGACACAAAGTAATATGTATAATGATAAATCAAGACACATTCATCGTAGACATAATACCAATAAACAACTACTCTTGACAAGAGTTACCACTCTTGACTATGTGAAGTCAAACAATAACATTGCGGATCCGTTAACTAAATGGTTAAATAGAGAGTTAGTTGAAAAATCATCGATGAGAATGAAACTAAAGCTCATGTAAAAATAAGTAGATATAAAGGAAATCCAACCTAGTTGACTGGAGATCCCAAGATCTAGGTTCAAAGGAACAACCTAATTATATAAACTTAGATGGATCACTATAGGGATTTTTCCTATCCACTCCTATGATGAAAATAGTGATACTCGTTGAGATCAGGTTAAGCTAAGCTTTAAATGATTTAGATGCGTCAGAAATTGTGAGATCCGATAGGACTAATGTGGGTTTACTCTTAAATTAAGAGATCAGTTATGTGAGAGTGAAGTGGGGCCGCTTCTATAGGAATTGTATGGGCACAATTCTTTAGAAATTCTTGTAGAACCAGGAGGATGTTTACACACAAGGCCGAACATTTCGAAGACATCATGTCTACTGGTCAGCTAGTAAAGTAAACATACTTACACAAGGGAAAGTTCAAAGGGTAAAACCTATCTATCCTACATAGGTTTCAGAACATAAAATTCTATAGCTATGTCTGTCATGTCGTTGGTCGTCAATTTTCATTCATGTGGGGAATTGTTGGAAAATGAGTATTTTGTACACCATTTTCGTAGACCAATTTGAAAACAAAATTAGGTGGGACCCACTACGTAAAAGTGTAAAGTCTTTGGATTTTTGAGTTCTCCTCCGCGAGTACATCAAAATCGACTATTAATTTATGAAAATTAGCTTTGGGATGAATGAGAAATTATCTTTCAAAGTGAGCTAAATGAGAATGAAAAAATAAGTGAGAATTGTAGAAATCCCACATTGGAAAGGGAGAAAGGTTGGAGTGGTATATATAGAGATGCTTATATCAATGGTGATAACTTGATAAGCCTATATGTTCTCTCTATATGGGTCATCTTTATTGCTCCAATGAACTGCTTTTTGCTCTAGATTTTTTTTCCTTCTCATAGAAAGACCAAATATTATAGAATATGGAATATTCTTTGTAGTTTAAGGCTGAATACATTTTCTATTTTGCAATTTAAAGGAAAAAATGTTTTTGGACTTAATTTTGGTTAAATGACATTTTAATGAGTTAAATAATCTTTATGAAACCTCCCCCCGTGAGTAGTGTAAAAGGAGTCATTCTCCTCCTCATTTTACACACCAAACTAAGCATTCTAGCTCTCTTTTTCACTCAATTCTTGGTCTCCATGTTTTTCTAGTTTTTCTTCAAATTTTCTTGGTTCAGATTTCAGTTCGGTCCCGGTTCAATTTTTAGGTTGGTCTGGTTCAATTTATTTCTGATTCCATCGACGGTTTGAATTCTGACAAGTCAGTATGATCAAGATGGTAAAGTTGGGTGCTCTTCAGCTGTCTTAAATCATTTTATCTTGAAAAACTGACGCCGTTATCAACCTTAGTACCACAAGTGAGGTGGCGTAACTGTTTTAAAGAAACTGTGCAAACAAGACTCGGTTTGATTTCTCATTATACTATTACTTTGTCTGTTTTATTTAATGTTGATTTTTACACTTTCGTAAGTAATTGTTTACATTGTTTTTCGTAAACTTGATATTTACCTTTTGTAAGCAGCGTATTTACAGAATTATTGTATTATTGTTATTTTCATTTAATCTTTTAATGCAATATACTATTTCTAATAGAAGTCTATTTAAACATGTTATGTAAAACTTTCATTGTAACCTCATTTGACTTGACAGATTTTAGAATTTCTTTCTTAAACAGATGAAGGGTTCAGTTATTTTATTAATCATTAACTCAACAAAGTGGTACACAACATATTAATTAATCTAGGAGTGGGAGTTACAGTTTGTAAAGGCCAGAAATAAAACAACTTCTCAAAATGTTCATGTCTTTGCTGGAACCAATAACAAGTTTTGGAAGGTGAAGATGACGAATATGTTTGGATCCTACGAATAAAACCAAGTTGGGGTAAAGAGATAGAAGTATTGTCCCCCATAGGATTCATTTTGCCAGCCCTACTGAGTTATTACTCAATCTTTGTATTGTTGTAAAAGCTACTAAAGTATTTTTTTTCGTCTAACATGATTCACACTTCTATCATACTGTCATGGTCTCCCCAACAATAAGTGACAATCATCTAACACCAAAACATGACACCAAACTTTATCCTTATATTTAGACCGAAATGAAAAGGAAACCAAAGCTTGAAGACAACTTTTACATCTCCTCATCTTTTTATCCACGCCAATTGATGGGCTTTGGAAAACTTTTATATTTGTCCCTAACTTTTGACACAATATATTTTCATACCTCCCACCGTCAATTACAAATCAGCGCACCTTTTGCAAGATGGTACAAGTTGCCTGGAATATATTGTTTTGCAGACAATGATCCTCATCAATCTTAGGTGTTGAACATTAGCATCGCACTACCAACAAAGGATCTGTATCATCCTCTACAAGTTGTTCACTCATTGGTTCTTTGCTATCAAACTTTGATTCATTACCAACCTCGGTGCATCCTCGACATCATCTTTAGTATCTCCAAACAATACATTTTTCTCAAGTTTCTTACAAATAGCTACATGTGACCTATCTCACCACATCCGAAGCATCGTATTCCACTTCCCACTGTTCGGCAGGTTGTACCATCGTAGCAGAAACTCATGTAGTGGAGATGCTGATACATTAACCGCTTAAAGTTATGGGGTAAAAATTCATAACGTCGTTTACCTTTTATTTTCTCCTAATCAGTAATTTTCGCTTTCCTATTCTGTTGCGTGTAAGTTTCAATATTGCAATCATGCAGCTGCCCTACCTCGAAGTCTTGTTCCTAAAGCTCTAACCTTTTATTTTCTGAAACCCGTTGAACTCCAAATTTCTTCCACCGTACAAATCTAATCCAGGAACGCTTCAAGTTGAAGACTACCCTAAAACTTGGGATCTTAGTACGCATCATTGCCTCTCATTGTTGATCGTCTTGCACAACAACTTATGTCATGTACCATCATCGTGGACGTTCATCGTCAAACTCGTCTGTCGCACTAAATCATCGTCTGACCACGTTTGGATATGATTCTGTGTAGATTCTGAGTGACCTGCAAGGCAACAACCTGCTCTGTCAATTATTCCACCACTGCCCCAACTGCAAGAATAATCATGTGCCTCTTCTACTGGAATGTCATCGGTTGGACGTCTCCTAGGTGCCATCACTCAGGTTTTCAGCTCTGATACCAACTGATATAGCAGAAAATTCAGCAAGAAGACTTGCACATAAACAAGAAACAACCCTTCTAAAAGATTGTTAGTTTGCAAATGAATACCTCAATTAGGTATCAAACTCTCGTTGAATTGCTCACGATTACCAAAACTATGAGGAAAGTAAAGATAGTTTACGAAAATTATATTAAACCAAAGTCTGAAAAAGGCCCTTAGGGCTAGAACCAATATATATATGTAAAAGCAAACTATGAAAAGAAATTCCTAAAAGTGCCTAAAATATGAGAAAAATAATAAATTTTCCAAAAAAGGAAACTTTATAAAAAAATCATAATAATCAACTACTAATAAGCAGGATCGCAACACCACAGATGACGTGAAAATCTGAGTTTCCTAGTAGAAGTTATGAATGAAATGATACTTTCCTAAAATTGTAAAAACCTGATTTCGAAGGCCTAAATCACAGACTTTTTCCAAAAAAAAAAAAGCTCTTGTTTATGAAGAAAACTTTCACGTTTTTCGCTCATTGTGAAGTTTCCCACTGAAATGGTTCCCTTTGGCAGAAAACCGACACTACTACGATCCCTAAACTTGGTAAATGGCTAAACCGACACTACTACGATCCCTAAACTTGGTAAATGGCTAACGATGGTCCCACATCTCCAAATAATTCGGACCCTCTTACACCACATCATTAGAGACTTAGATTACTTCATAGATCTATTTTTCTATTTTTACTCTCTTACTAGTGAGAATGGTGAGGTCAATGTTGTGGAAAGGTTGTAATGAAACATCAATAAATAATAATGAACCGATATTTTTAAAATGGTTCGACCAATTCGTCTATGTCTAAAGATATCTCATTACATCATTATCATTACATCCAACAAGTTAAAATAATCTTCTAACTCAAATCAAAACTCAACACCTACAAACCATACCTTGAAAACTATAACTTGCTTAGACAAAAGCCACTAATTTGGAAACCGTGTTTAGCATGGACAAAATCCTCTTACTAGTCTTTCAATATTACAAGGTATCCAGTCTTATGATAAAGTTCTCTCTCACATCTTGATGTTGCCCTTTACTCTAAAGGCAAAGCCTCCTCACCGTATGATACTCTTTAGGGTAGAACCAATTCTCATAATTTGTCAAAGCAAAGTCACCAAATCCTAAATCAAAACGTCTTATTTATCAGCTCTCACAACCTTAATTCTTTTTCTTTTAGAATTATGAAACTCATTCAATACCCAGCATCCAACACAACCATTTTCCTTAAAATATCTCTAGAAAATAAGAAACTGAATCTCAAGGATTTTGAGGCATATTTTCTAACAAATGTCTAACTTGGCTCATAGTTTTCCATTCTCGAACAATTATCACCCTATACCTTTAATTTGAAACAAATCATCTTCAATCACAAAGAAAAAGTTTCAACAAAATCTAATGATGAGAACCATTAAGCAAAGCAAAGGGAGTCAATTACACATTCAAAATGAGTCAATTGCAAGGGTTAGATCTCAAAAATTCAAAGAAAGAGCTAATCAAGGAGTTTTGGCCTGTTTCTGAAAAATTACATGTAAATATGAGTCTAAATGATAATCAAGACGTTGTCCATGTCATCAAAGTAATCATAGGGGTTAATTAGCAATTAGATTAAAATTAAGTGTATTTTACTATTTCAAATATAATTTCAGTTTTTTAGAGTTTTTTATGGCTTATCTTAATTAGTAGTTAGACTAAAATTATGTATCTTTTAATATTATGTGCTGGAACAAATCTCTATATAAAGAGGGTTTGTCTTTTGTAAAGCGGGGGGGGGGGGGGGGG
>QANY01008047.1:67920-137227 GCA_003255025.1 Datisca glomerata
GAGAGAGAGAGAGAGAGAGAGAGAGAGAGAGAGTTTGGCCCCTTGACCTGGCTATTGACTGAGTAGACTAAAGAGCAGCACTAATATTGATCATGAGGACATGGACAGCCAGTTGATTATAGGGTCCATTTCCAATAAGACCCTTCTTCCATTTACCATAATTTTTTATCAGTTATATAGTAAAATATTTAGGCTTTTGCAAGTTGATTAAAGCAACAAAATATTTAGGAAAGCTCTATTTTCAGCAAATGAATTAATAATTTAATTTAGATAAACTTTCAAACGATAATATAAATGAGTGGCATGGCTTTACTTAAACAACGGTATTAATAATATTTTAAAAAGTATTTTGAACCAATCCAATTTTGTGAGCCGATTAGATCTCTAATGAACACCAAACCATCTATAACAATGCCAAATGCCAATAAATAATTTAGAATGTGAATGTCTACAACATGATAGAAGAGAGGAAACGAGTCTTACACTATTTAATATACTAGTTAAGTTATAGGCAAAGTGCAAATGATATGTGTATGGCCTTTTATTTTGATTGTCGCATTATTTGTCTATATAAATTAAAAAGAATAAAACACACACACACACACATATATATATATATATATATATATATTTACTTATTTATTTATAAATATAAGTAAATAATCACAATTATAATTATTATGATTTTCATATGTTTTATTCACCAAAATTTCTCTAATTAAGTTAATAATATTAGAAGAACATGTGTGCATAACTTAGGATACATTTTTTTAGTTTAATTTTTAATATACTATTTCTTTAAATTTTATGTGACGAATGAACTAAGAATGTGTTATATTTTTTTATTCATGGGATTTTTCAAATAATTTTCTAATGCACAAAATAACTTATAAAACCGTCCTGTCTAAAAGTAAAATTCAAATAGGAATGAAACATATAAAATAAAAAGCTTCTTCAAGGTATACATCTTGTGAGAAATAATAAAACCAGAAATTTAACAATACTAGTACATCATTAATAGACTCAAACGATAATTAAAAAATATA
The DNA here is from genome assembly GCA_003255025.1 of Datisca glomerata. Classification (NCBI taxonomy): domain Eukaryota; kingdom Viridiplantae; phylum Streptophyta; class Magnoliopsida; order Cucurbitales; family Datiscaceae; genus Datisca; species Datisca glomerata. Next base: position 68,967 of record QANY01008047.1, read on the forward strand.
AAATAAGGAATGGATGAAAACATATAAAATAATTCTCTTTCTCATCTTACTTTTAATATATGAATATTCATATAAATTGAAAGAGTAAGGAAAATTCATTGTATTGGAGTGATCTCAAAGAGACTGTCTTCAATATCAGATGTGGAAGTTTATCTATTGTTCTCTATTAAATTAATTAAAGTAAAATTAATTATACATAAAACAAGATCAAGGGGTCTATTGAGTTTAATAATATACTCTCTCATGGATAGGGTGGGATTTCTCTTCTAAATTAGACTATACTTATAAGTAATCTTAGATCGACTAAGTTATACATCATCAGATTTTAATTGACTATGTGATGTGTCAATATTCATAGGTTGATATTTAATCAGTAACTATATTAACTTATCAAATTAATCTGTAAATGATTGATCAATTAAAATTTGATCGATAATTTAGCTAATTTATAATTACTAAAGTTGTGTATAAAAACCCTATGCTAAAGTTGGTAAGGTGAATCTAAATACGTATAGATGTGAGGGTATTAATGAAAAAATGGAGGATATTATAGTATCAATACCAAGGAGAAGCACCAAACATCACCCACATGAAGGAAGTAAACCCTATGAAAGGAAGATAGTTATTATTGCTAATTACCTTTTTCTTATTTTCATTATTTGATTTCTGTCGGTGGAGACCGGAGAGTGAAAATTGAATTAAATTTTTTAACTGAATTTTTTTTAAGAATAAAAAATCATATTCAATGTGAATTTACTTTTGATAGAAAAAAAAAGTGAATTTACTATATATTATAACTACTGAAAAGTACGAAAAAAAAACATGATAACTATTGATAAGTATATGAATTTCGAAATATCTAATAATTGTATGAAAGTTAATAAAAATCAATAGGCTGAAAACAAGAATAACACTTTCAAAACACAAAAATTTGGAGCCATTAAAGTAAAATGAGAACATCTTCACATAAAACAAAGTGATTTATGGATCTGCATTTTCTGTGTTGAGCATTTTAATATAAAAATAGTTGAATCAAATCTGATTCATCTTGATATGATATGAGTGAATGGTTAGATCTGATCCCCTTATAGATTTGTGTAGTTCTCCAAATAAAATAAGGCTAAGAAAAGATGGGTTCTTAGAGCATAAAGACACGGCTCTGGATCCAACGATTTCAAGCTTCAATTGAAATTTTTAGGAAAACATCTTCCTTAAAGACAGTAAAAGAAAGGGAATTTACACGAGAAACACAAATGATGCCTATTGCCTTTCCTGTCCCCTTCAACGGTGCTTTGCCTATCTCTACTTTCTTTATGGAAAGAACGGACCATTTTTTTTTGTTAAATTCGATGCTTATACTAAATATTTTATAGAAATAGACATGAATTTTTATTTTTTCTAACTCTTAACTCACCTTTCACTCAAAATATATTTATAAAGTTACACGTTTACCCTTTATCTTATTTCTCCTTCTTTGTTTTTCATTTTTCCCACTTCTTTTTTTTGTTTTCAGCTTCATTTTCTTCTTCGTCTTCATCTTCACCATCTTACTTCTTCATGCAACAGTAAAATATTTATTTATATTTCTAATTCATGTTCATGAATTTTCTGAGAATATTTATTTATTTTGATTTCTGGTAGAGTATCAAACGTAAGACCAAATTTATCTCACCACATCACCGAAAATCAGATTCCACATGGTGTTTATGAATCCACCATAAACAGAAGGCAAATGAGCCCAACCGCAAGTGACATGTAATTCCACATTTAGATGGATTTCACAATCAATAGTATGTTAAGACAAAGTCTTCACCAAAATTTTATGCAACCAAAATATAAGGATTTTAGAGATTGGTATTTCGCCAACCATAATCCTCAACAACTTTTAGATCTAAAGAACCTGTACTACTTCCAATTAGAACAAGATCAACGTCTTCAGTCTTTCCCTGAATGGTATTACCAACTCACTCAAAGAGTCAAAATTAAATATGACTAACAGTTACATGTTCTGACCCATATACAGAAAACGTGGATAACCACAACTAGTAGAACCTACCAAGCTATTCATCCACCACCCTTCTCATTAGAGCTTGCTCCAAGACAAGGTAACCAAAAACTATTGGTGATTAACCCTTATACTGAGGTCCCAGACAAGACCAACCATCAGGATATTTTTAAGGTAAAAGATATTCTACCCTTAACCAAACAGAACAACTACACCAACCTCTTCCTTCAAACTGTAGGAACATAGTTAACTAGGATTGAGGAACATGTTTTTCAAATCCAGGAGATACAAGCTAAAACTCCTCCACCAAAAAACCCCAAAATCACGACTGAACCAGTAACGCTTAAACCTCCTTTAGATGTTCAGAATTTTAAACTAAAATCCAGTAAGAAGGAGGACGATTTCATGGAAACCATTATGGATAAGATCAAGAATCTGAAGATCTCGACACCTGATAAAAATCCACACCTGAATCATCTTCAAGACAGTTAAACATGATGAATCAGGATGAGCCACCTAATCCTAGAGAACCTGAAGAGTATTCCCTCTCTCAAATCTTAGATATTTAAAAGAATTTTGACGATTCCATCAATAAACTCTCTTCTGGCTATTCTAAAGGGCCTACTGCTCGTATGGCTTTAACTGGACCAAGTATGTATTATTATCCTAGACCTACTCCCCAAGATATATTATATGAAGAAGACTTTATTCATTCTAAAAAATCTTACTATGGCAAAACCATCTATGAATGGAACATAGATGGAAAAACAGAATATCAGGTCTTCGAGACCATTCATCAAATGATCATGAACTCTTCAATGTGTAAGCAGAATGAGAATATCGATCACCAAATCTACAGGTTCTTGGTCAATGGCTTCACAGGAACGCTGAAAGGCTGGTGGGACAATTGTCTCACTGAAAGTCAATGTCAAGAAATCTTAAACTCTTTCAAAATAAATATTGACCTAATTACTGGTACCCGTACCAGAACTGAAGATGCCTGTTATACCCTGGCCCAATCTATTATTCACCATTTCCTTGGCCCAGGAATTGTCAATACTGACAGACACAGAGAACTTCTCCAAAACCTGAGATGCCCTTCTCTAACTCACTTCAGATGGTATAAGGATGTCTTTCTAATGTAAGTCATGCAGAGAAGTGATGCAAACAGTGAACACTGGAAGGCAAAGTTCATTGATGGCCTCCCAAGTCTTTTTCTGAAAGAGTACGAAGAAAACTCCGTGATAAACACGATCAAATGGATATTCCTTATGATCAATATACTTATGGACATCTCATTGCCCTAGTCATAGAAGAAGGACTAGGATTATACAATGATATGAAACTACAACATATGATGAAAAGTCAGAATCTTGACAACAGAAAAGAATTAGGCGAATTCTGTAATCAATTTACCTACGATACTAAAATCCAATATCTAACCACTTCTTCTTCATCCAAACCTCATAGCACGTCCTCAAAGCCTTCTAAACCGCATAAGAAATACTTTTCGAAAAAGAAATTCAGACATAAAGAATCCAAACATAGATCTCAATCACACCAGAAATCTCATAACAGCAAAGTCAAAGCCATTTGCTATAAGTGTGGCTTAACTGGACATTTTGCTAACAAATACCGATCTAAATTCAAAAGGAAACTTCATGAGTTAACTCTCGATGAAGAAACACAACAAAAGATTCTGAACTGCCTCTCTGAAGACAATTCTGCTACCAATTCAGATGATGACGTTGCATATATTTCTGCATATGAATCTGAATCATCTGTCATATCTAAACAACTTGATCAACCTTGCTGCAGCTCTAAGAACTGCAATACCATAACAAAAACCAATTATTGGAAGGAAATAGTTGAGATGAATGGTTTAGATATGAAAGGACCAGGTCTAAATGTATTAACTTACACTTAACGATCTCTTCTTGCCACAGCTGATCAAATTACTGATCCAGAAATGAAACTCACGTACTTAGAAACATGCTACGAGGAATATACCACTCCTGAGATAAAACCTGTAGAAAATTACAGTATGAAGGAATTATTAAACCGTATTCAATATGATTATATACCTAACAAACCCGTAACCATTTTCTGATCTGAAAATGGAAATTAATATTATTAAATCTGAAATCCAGCAGTTAAAGACTGCAAATCAAATCCTTTCTCAAGATCTGAATCTCTTCAAACAGTCTACAGCCAAAGGGGAAGCCCCTGTAGTCCTCCCAGACCTGCCTTCACCAGATCAGTCGGGTCAAAGTCAAGGTCAACCTTTGACTTCACCAGATCCGCCATCTCCTAGTAAAAGTCAAAGTCAGACTTTGACCTCCCCAGATCAGCCTTGTCAGATCTCACCAGATCAGACAAAGAAAAATAATCCGTACCTATTCCTTCTAAACCAGGCCACCTTCCAGAAATGGTATACAAAGATTACCTTAGTAATCAAACTTGATTTTCTCATTACTGACGTCATTGTCTTAGTAGATAGTGGTGCAGATATGAACTGCATTCATGAAGGATTAATCCCTCTAAAATATTTTCATAAAACCACTCAATCTCTCACAAGCACCAGTGGGAATTCTATGAGAATTCAATACAAAATACCAGAAGCACTTATCTGCAAACATGGAGTTTGCATAGCTGCTTCATTTGTGCTAATTAAGAATATGACACAAAGTATTATCTTAGGCAATCTTTTCCTCAATTCAATTATGCCTATTACCAGAATTGATACCTCTGGTATCCATACAGTTGTTGATACTATTAACATTACTTTTGAATTCATCACCAAACCGTATACTAAGGAAGTAGATTTCATCAGACATCTGATTGATAATAAGACAAATCAAATTAATTTATTACAAAAAGAAATACAATTTTTGACAATTGACCAACGTATTCAACAACCCGCAATACAAAAGAAAATTCACACTATTCTTCAAGAATTCCAATCTGAAACTTGTAGTGATAGCCCTAATGCCTTTTGGGATTGAAAGAAACATATTATATCCTTGCCTTATCAGCTAGACTTCAATGAGAATAATATTCCTACCAAATCGAGACTCAGCCAAATGAAAAAGGAATATTTAGAACTCTGCAAAACTGACATTGAATCTCTGTTAGTAAAAAAATTAATTAGACCCAGTAAATCTTCTTGGAGTTGTACTGGTTTCTATGTAAACAAAAATGCTGAGATAGAAAGAGGATCACCTAGATTAGTGATCAATTACAAATCATTAAACGATGCATTACAATGGATTAGATATCCAATCCCGAATAAAAAAGATTTACTTGATAGACTCTATGATTCTGTGATCTTTTCAATATTTGATCTGAAATCAGGATTTTGGCAAATCCAAATAGCTGAAGCAGACAGGTATAAAATTACCTTTACAGTACATTTTGGCCATTTTGAATGGAATGTTTTACCATTTGGTGTAAAAAATGATCCATCTGAATTCCAGCATATCATGAATGATATTTTTAATGCTTACACTGCATTTATTATCTGTTACATTGATGATGACTTAATCTTCTCATCATCCATAGACCAGCATTTTAAACATTTTAATATTTTTAAGAATGTTATTATCCGAAATGGTTTAGTATTATCTGCTACTAAAATGAAATTATTCCAAACAACAGTTAGATTCTTAGGCCATAACATTTCTAATGGCACTATTATTCCTATTAACTGTAGTATAGATTTTGCATCTAAATTTCCAGACGAAATAAAAGATAAACACAATTACAAAGATTCTTAGGAAGTTTAAACTATATCCGTGACTTTTATCCCCAACTAGCTCAGGATACTGCTTTGTTGAATAAGAGACTTCAAAAGAAACCTATACCTTGGACATCAGATCTTACATTAGCAGTTAAGAATATTAAAGCTAAAATTCAACAATTACACTGTTTAGCTTTACCACACCCGACATGGCATAAAATTGTAGAAACTGATGCCTCTAACCTAGGTTATGGAGGTATTCTGAAACAGATAAATCCTCAAACTCATAAAGAAGAATTATTAAGATTCACTTCTAGTACTTGGAAAGGACCAGCAAAAAATTATCCAACAATTAAACAAGAATTAGCAATTGTGAAATGTGTATTAAAATTTCAAGATGATCTGTTAAATCAACATTTTCTTATCCGTGTTGACTGCTCTGCTGCAAAACAGATTTTCAAAAAAGATGTTCAAAATCTTGCATCAAAACAAATATTTGCATCATGGCAGAGTATTTTATCTGTATTTGATTTTGATATGGAATATATTAAAGGTGAATAGAATTCTCTTCCTGATTTTCTAACCCGTGAGTATTTACAGGGAACAAAATCCAATGATGAATAACCGAGGAAGAAGCCGCAGCTCTCGTCGGCGCGGACGTGGCAGAACAAATCTGCAATATCCGCATGATGGGATTTTATGGCCATCAGAATTCCTCAGTGTACAAGAGGCTACTCGCAAGAGTATGAAAGAAGTCCTCTTGACACCAGAACAACACATTATTAATCGAATATCTGAGGAAATAATCCTCACCATTGAACCGAATGATGAAAAATGGATGGAAGATCCATGGGAGATAAAAACCCGTTATCTCTCCGCATAACAGTATCCAACCAGATTTGAACACTATAGATACATTTATGAAGCTATCGTAGTTCAATCTGGGAGCATGGAAATCAGACATACATTCTATGACTCAAACCGAAATACCAGCCCAATTATTTTTAGTAAGGCTGTGATCCAAAATTTCATCTACATCAATCAATGGGGTCTACATCCTCATACTACCAGAACTATGGGGATACATCAGAAAACTATAAAATATAGTTATTGGGATTACATAGAATCATTTACCAATACTTTCTATTATCAAAATTCGATACGAAACCATATATGGTTTATCCGTATATGCCCTAGAGTATTAGACGCAGGCTTACCAAATTGGTTCCTCCTTTGGTGGGATAAATTTGGTCTTACGTTTGATACTCTACCAGAAATACTACAAACTGAGTTCAAAGAATGACATTCACAATATGCCCTGATCAATAGAAATAGTATCGTATCCAAAGCATTGGTACATTTTATCATCCGATTTAATATCTCATGGATTTGAAAATGAGATCTTAAATGTGATTATCAGAATGGAATACCCATATTAAAATGTATATTCTTTACCAAATGGTGGGATAAAGGAACCCCCACTTGACTGAATTAATCAAACTGATTAAGATCCATGGACAAGCATGCTATGAATCAGTCCTAAAACCTGTACCCGTACCAACGAGAAATCCATTCTTAAATGCTCAAAATATGATTAAACAGCAGTTTCCCCAAATCAATGAAAAAGAGTTAGCTGTAAAAACCATGGATTTTGTCAAACACCAGTTCCTACATGAATTTGGATCTGACACAACCTCCATGGCCACATCTAGTACCAATCCGAGTCCACCAAGGCAATCACCAGTATCTCCTCCTACTGTGCTTACTACTGATCTCAGCCTTGACCTCACTCAGCACAATGCCTTCAGCATCCTTGCTAGCGAAAGTCAAGATCCCAATGATGACTTACCAGATCTGTCATCAGAAGTGGACCCACCAGAGCCAACCATTGCTGACTTTTGAGACTCATTAGCGTCCATCATCTCAGATCAGCTAGATAAAGATAAAGGAAAAGGAAAGTTATGTTAATATGACCCGACCAGTTGTGCCACTGAAGTAACACCAGACTAGCTGTCAAACACCAAGCAGAAGCAACCAAATTTTTCCACAGTAGCTTCACCAAACCGCACAAGTGGATGATGCTCGTCACTCCACGCTATCCTACCTTATCATAAACTTTTGTAATCATGTAATAATTGTGTGTTGTTACTTTAGTTACTTTTTATTTTGAGTTAAGTCACTTTTCTGTTCTATAAAAGGGCCTCTCACCCTTGTTGAGAAGCATAAGCTTTTCCTTTCGTGTGTAAAACGTCACGTTTTACATGTCAAAATAAAAAGTAGGATGATTCAGGTGTGGAGTTCTTATCAGGTGTCGAGATCTTCAGATTCTTGATCTTATCCATAATCGTTTCCATGAAATCGTCCCCCTTCTTACTGGATTTTAATTTAAAATTCTGAACATCTAAATGAGGTTTAAGCGTTACTGGTTCAATCGAGATTTTAGGTTTTTCTGGTGGAGGAGTTTTAGCTTGTATCTCTTGGATTTGAGAAGCCTGTTCCTCAATCCTAGTTAACTGTGTTCCTACAGTCTGAAGGAAGAGGTTGGTGTAGTTGTTCTGTTTGGTTAATGGTAGAATATCTTTTACCTTAACAATATCCTGATAGTTGGTCTTGTTTGGGACCTCAGTATAGGAGTTAATCACCAATGGTTTTTGGTTACCTTGTCCTGGAGCAAGCTCTAAGGATAAGGGTGGTGGATGAATAGCTTGGTAGGTTCTACTAGTTGTGGTTATCCACGTTTTCTGTATATGGGTCAGAACATGTAACTGTTGGTCATCTTTAATTTTGACTCTTTGAGTGAGCTGGTAATACCATTCAGGGAAAGACTGAAGGCGTTGATCTTGTTCTAATTGGAAGTAGTACAGGTTCTTTAGATCTAAGAGTTGTTGAGGATTATGGTTGGCGAAATACCAATATCTAAAATCTTTATATTTTGGTTGCATAAAATTCTGGTGAAGACTTTGTCTTAACATACTATTGGGTGTAAAATCCATCTAAATGTGAATTTGCATGTCACTTGCGGTTGGGCTCATTGGCCTTCTGTTTATGGTGGATTCATAAACACCATGAGGAATCTGATTTTCAATGATGTGAATTCCTCTAATTTGATCCTCTGGAGGAAAAGAATGATCAGATTCCTCTGAGTTATGAGGTTCAGCGTCAGAGGCCCGAGAAGATTTGGGGATCTCCACCTGATAGAGAGGAATACTATGGCGGCTGAGACTAGAAGGACTTCTGGTCAGAGGCAGAGGTGGTTTCTGAAAATGAAGATAGACGTTGCCACCTTAAGTTTGGATGACATCTTCAAGGGATTGTTTGATGACAGGTTTGGTAGGGACAGCCTGGGGAATTTGCCATGTGTCAGGAAAGGTGATGTCAGACCAGGGAATCATGCGAAGAATAACCACTTGGCTGTTAAATAGATTAGTATCAATGGGGACGATATGTCCTTGCTCACTTTGCTTTCTGTTGTAAAGATTCAAGGTTTGATGGGTACACGATGGCTACACTGACGTCGAGTTGCCATCGTGGGTCGTGTAGAGTACACGATGGCTACACTGACGTGGTGTTGCCATCGTGGGCCGTGTAGAGTACGTATATACTACACGATGGCTCCACTAGCATCGTGTAGTCTACATGATGGGTACAACGGTATCGTGTAAACTATGTGTATACTACACGATGGTGACGCTAACATCACATAGCCATCGTGTAGTCTACACGATGGGTACATTGGTATCGTGTGGTCATCGTGTAGTCTATATGATGGGTGCACTGGTATCGTGTCACCATCGTGTAGTCTACACGATGAGTACACTAGCGTTCATAGTCATCGTGTAGACTACACGATGACTATATTGGCATCATGTAGACTACGTGTTTACTACACGACGGCTACATCGGCATCATACAGTCTACACGATGAGTACAGTAACATCGTGTGTCATTGTGTAGTCTACACGATATGTACACTAGCGTCGTGTATACTACACGATGGCTACGCTGGCATCGTGTAGTCTACACGATGAGTACAACAAGATGTAGATGTACCCATCATGTAGACTACACGATGCCCAGTGTTGCCATCGTGTAGTATATAGTGTAGCCATCGTATAGTTTACAGGGCGCCAGTGTAGCCATCATGCAGTGTACACGATGGCCATACTGGCTTCGTGCAGACTACGTGTATACTACACGATGGATACGCTGGCTTCGTGTAACCGTCGTGTAGACTGCACGATGGCTACACTAGCGTCGTGTAGACTACATGTATACTAAACGATAAGTACACGACGCTAGTGTATCCCATGACTTACACTTCAAAAATAAAATATTGAATGATTAAAAAGGAGGTAAAACTTCAAAAAGAACTAGCAGAAGGAATTGGTGCCCAAAAAATGGTTAAAAACCCATTTTCAGATCTGGTTTGTGGCTAGATATTGTTCAAATCTGTAAAAATAGGCGAAAACTCATTTTCAGACTTGATTTTCTAGTTCAGTTCTGTAAAAATGGGTAAAACCCATTTTCAGAAAAAAAAAAACATATTCTGCAGAAAAAAGAAAATAAATAAATACTTTGCTATTGCATGAAGAAGAAAATAAATAAATATTTGTTATTGCATGAAGAAGTAAGAAGATGAAGAAGAAGAAGAAGAAAACGTAGAAGAAAATGAAGAAGTGGAAAAAATGAAAAAAGAAGAAGGAGAAACAAGGTGAAGGGTAAACATGTAACTTCATAAATGTATTTATGAGTGGAAGGTGAGTCAGAGGTTAGGGGAAGTAAAAATTAGTGCACGAGTCAATTTCTGTTAAATGGTTAGTGTAGGGGTTCAGTTTAGCAAAAAATCCAAATAACAAACAAATGGCTAACAGGACTCCAAAGCAACAACATCAGCAAGGATAGCGAGAAACTGAATTCCCCCAAACCACTCTCTCTGACCCCAAAAGACTGGGAAGATCAAGACGGTGGGCTCCCTCATTCCAGCACCTAGGAACATGAGACCACGAAGAGACCCCATCTCTGTATACAACCTCTTGCAGTCAGAAACAAACAAACCAAATTTTGACATTTCGACATGGAAGGCAGGGGATAGTACAAGGCCTGAACAAAGATAAGCGAATAAGACTCAACCTGGAGGTTGGAAGCCCTTAAGAACCCACTCTGCTCCGGAGATAAGTGTTCTAACAGGATGAAGTTTCTAACATGATGGGCGGGAATGAGAAATACCTCTCCCAATGACCAATGAAAGCACTAAAGATGTCACCATTGTGTATGGAGAAGAGACCACCATCCATGAACCTTTCTGATCGTTTAGCGCCCCATAACTGTTCTACTTCAGCAAAACTAGTGGAGGAAAGGCTCAAGAGCTCGGTGAGGTCACGCCCAACTGAAGAGGGGAGGAATATTCAAGTGCTCTCTCAAAATCTTCTAAGAAATCATCAACCCAGTCGGAAACATTCAGAAAACCACACCTTTCTACCAGGCAAGACACTGTTTCTAAAAAACCACAGACTCCAACAAATCTCTAACACTCTTTTGAGAATTTATTTGGAAAGGGAAGTAAGGAACCGAGAGATAAACTTATGAAACTCGATGGATTGAGGATCAAATTCTTAACTCAAAGTATTAGGAGACACTGTTCTTAACTTACGGTGTTAAAAGACGCAAGGGTTTTCCTTAGAAAATACTTCATTCATTAACAATTCAATGAACCAATGCACTGCTTTATATAGCAGGTTACATAAAAGATCTTTTACAACTAACTAGCCAATCAACTAACAATAATTGAAAACTACCAATAACCAACCAAACTAACAATTAACTACTAATCAACTAACATAGTTCTTCAATCGAACGTTAGTATGCTTGACCCGAGTACCGCGCCGAGGCACACCATCACCGTCCGATCCATCAATACTCCCCTGCAAGAAAATGAACCTTGTCCTCAAGGTTCAAAATTGGAAAACGTTGACGTAGTACCAAAATAGGCTCTCAATTCTTCGGATTATTACTAACATAACTTTTGCAAATATTGTTCCAAGCAACAATTCACCACCTCCGTTTGCCCATCGGTCTCGAGATGATAAGCGAAACTATATTTAATTTGCGTACCTTAAAGACAAATAAATTCCTTCCAAAATGTGCTCAAGAAAACCCAATCATGATCACACACAATGCTTTCCGGAATACCATGTAGCCAAACAATTTGCCGAATAAAACTTTCAGCAATAGTCTAGGCCAAATAAGGGTAGATAAGCGCAATTAAGTGAGCATGACTTGCTTAATCAGTCCACCATGACAAGAACCACATTCTTTCTCCCGGATAATGGCAACCCATCGATGAAGTCCATCATAATATTAGCCCAAACTTGCATCGGGACGGGCAACGGATTAAGCAATCATGCGGGCGATTGGGAAACATACTTGTTTTTCTGACATATTTCACATTGCTCGACGAAATCCTTAACGTCTCTACGCGTGCCCGACCAAACAAAAGATCACCTATGCCTTTGATAAGTCTGTAATTCACCCGAATGATCACCCATTACCGAATCATGGCATTCACGTATCAAATCTTTCCTTATTCCCTCATCGTTCGGAACTAGAGCACAATCTTGCTGGAACATACATCCTCCCCGAATTGTTCTTCCAAGCTTATCTCGATCTCCATTCTTTAATTCAAGAATCAATTTACCAAGAGTAAGATCAGTAGTGGTGGCTGCTTTCAATCGTTCCCATTCCATAAAGACTGGTTTAGAAATCATGGTCAAATCAGCCGAACCGTCCCTTTGGGATAAAGCATTTGCCATATTGTTTTCGCATATAGGCCAATATACAATCTCATAATTAAATCCACTCAGTTTAGAAAGCCACATTTGTTGTCCTGGTGTCATTATCCGTTGCTCCAAAAGATATCAAAGACTTTGCTGATCATTTACCAAATCCCACAAGAAACCTACACGCCCATATAACAACTCGTCTGGGAGATTATTTGGCAGTTTAATATGTTTAAATTGACCAAGATAATAACTAAGCAACTGCTGGTCACCAGTATGCTTACTCGCTACAACCCCAAGAGCTCACACACCAGCCCGCCCACACATGAAAAGATCTTAGAAGTGGGAGATGAACTATAACAAGCCTTGACAATCATTGTGCAAAGACCAAGATCATTAACATTCTTTGTGAATTTGTACGATTTGAAGAGCTAGAAAGGGGTGCCAAAAGCGCCAGAATAAAGCGTAAAATCTTGTACTCGTTGGCCGGTCATACCCCAAGTCTCTATCACAATCTCCATAGTCATGTACTTGTAGTCGAATATATTTGGTCCAAGATCCGCTAACCATTGAACCCCCAAAACGACATCCAATCCGGTAATGGGTAAAGAATATAAAGTGAAGTAATAAGCTCGTATCCTTGAATAATAAGCTTAACCCCCATCATATTGGTTCTGACACCACAGATGTTCTCCTATAGTCCTCTTTACTGCGAACGACGTGATTGGTGTAACAACAAACTGTAAACGTCCCGCAACTTGATCGTTAACAAAATTGTGGCTCGATTTATTGTCCACCAGAATGCTAACAGTTTGATTATATATCGTTGCTTCCATTCACATAGTTTGTTTCATTACATCCCCTGTTGTAGCATTCAAAGAGATTTCTGGCTATGACTAATTTAATTCACTTTCTTGATCATCCTTTTCATCTTCTTGGTTAGTCTTTTCATCCTCACCCATCATATCGGTCAACATCGCTTGAGCCGCTTGACATTGATGGTGAGGAATAATGTTTCGTCATAATTAAAGCAAAGGTTTTGAGCCTCCCCCTGCTTCATTTCTTGGATCGAAAAATATTGTCACGTCCAGTTTAACCATAACATCGGAACTGCGTCAAAAAATTTTGGAAAATCCATTTTGAGCTGTGGCATTCGCTTCTTGGACTTCTTAGAATGACCATTGCTCGATGTATTGCTACTTTTGTCTGAAGACATCTCACTCGTTGGATTCATGACATTTATTACCGAAGAAACCAATCGGCCATCCGAAGAAGAACTCTTCAATTTCGACCTGTCATGTCATTTCTTTCCTTTCTTTTTTACAGCTTTATCCCGAAATGGGCTAACAAGTTATCGAATTGATTCTTGGTTTGATGTCTATAACTTAATGAGCGTATGAAGACTCTCGTGAATCTCGTCTACCGCCCCTTCAATATGGTCGAGTCGCTCGTTGTACGTCATGTTGCAGTGTTGGCTCTGATACCAATTGATGAAACTCGATGGATCGAGGATCAAATTCCTAACTCACGGTGTTAGGAGACATTGTTCTTAACTCAGGGTGTTAAGAGACGCAATGACTTTCCTTAGAAAATACTTCATTAATTAACCATTCAAGGAACGAAAGCACTGCATTATATAGTAGCCTACATAAACGATCTTCTACAACTAACTAGCCAATTAACTAACAATAACCAAAAACTACCAATAACCAACCAAAACAACCAAACTAACAATTAACTACTAATCAACTAACATAGTTCTTCAATCAAACATTAGTATGCTTGACCCGAGTATCGCGTTGAGGCACACCATCACCGTCTGATCCATCATAAACCCCATCATAGGCCACTTTTTGCAACTATTTGGAAAAATTCCAAACAAACCTTCTACCTCCCAAACCTCAACCACAAACGGCATAGAAAAGAGCATGATTCTTTCATTATAGAAAATAGATCAAAATATTATGACGAAATGCGATGAAATGGACAAAAAAAAGTTGAACTCAAAGAAGAAAATAACTATATTAAATTATGTTAGATAATGAGGAAATACTGTTAATCCATACAATAACAATGATATGCAAGGATAATAAAAATTAATCTAGAAAAAAAGGTTTAGAATGGTCTGTTAACAGTTAGGTTGAGTCATTCAATGTACTTTCCTAAAAGAAGATACAACCCATCTTGCAAAGGTTGAATGGCGTTTCTCTACCAAGATGCCAAGATTCTCTAGGAGCTCTTGTATTCAGCTAAAATTAACTTCAAACTCGCAATTACTTGTAATGATTGAAAGTATATATAATAAAATATTGTAGGGGATGGAATTCAGTAATAATTAAAGAGAAAAGCATTTTGTTTTGGAGGCCTTTTGTTCCCCTTTTTCCACACACAAATGACATTGCTCTTTTTTTTTTCAATTCTAAAGGAACAAAGTTGTTCTCCCCTTTGGTGAGAGATTATATAAATTCAAAGGAAAAGAACGTAGGCTAAGCCTACAGCTAACTTCCTCTTATCCACTTCACCTTAGATAGAGGAAGTGAGTTGTTTTGTGTTATATGGAGTCGTTCTATACCACTCTCTACTCATATATAATTTTTTAAAATTTTAAATTAGTTACAAGAATCTGACATATGTGTGTCTGTCTCAATATTTTAGTATGTATCTATGTACGTCATTATGTATCTATGTATACATATGTTCAATCATATTTACTATGCAATTGGGTATAAGTACCTTCTCATTTTTGAACCTACACTTAGTGTTAGTAAATATCCATCTGAAGGTACCATAGTGAACTAAGTCTTGAACTAGGTCCATTAGCCAAACTTCCACTAACCACACACATTGTACAAGTAATTATATTAGGTTCTAGTGTGTTTTGTGTGATTGACAGTCATATACACGTATCTTGTCTCATGAGTATTTTTAGGGAGTAGCTCAACTTCCCATAGTAACGACCTCACTATAACACTCACTTCGGTGAAACCATTAAAGGTGATCTGTGATCAAACACCCTGCAATATCCATGTCTTGGTTTCATTCAGAATGTATATTCTTCCTTAATCATCACAGTTTTGAGCACTATCACCACAGGAATGAGACTAGGAAATACTTATCAGTACACAAACATAGTGCTATATTCCAGTCACACTGCAATTTCATTATTACCCAGTGAACCTCATTCATGGGATCTCCAATCACAAAGATTGGGTGTCCATTATGGTGACTATCTTATGGGCTTCAATCATATTCCCCTCGATAATTCCATTATTCTTCTCCACGGTAAGCTATTAGTAGGTAGATCTGCAATGTTCAGCTCAGATCTAACAAAATCAAGAGAAATCACACCATGAGATAGTAATTGTTTAATAGAATTATGTCTAATTCTAAGATGTTTGCTCTTTTCATTGAAATATTTATTGTTAGCATTTGTTATGGTAGCTTGGCTATCACAATGTATTGGTATAATAGGAGCAGGTTTAGGTAACACATGAATATTGTTAGTAGATAAACTTCTTAACCATTCAACATCACTACATGTTAAGTCTAAAGCAATAAACTCAACTTCTATGGTGGATCTAGATATAAGAGTAATTTTCTAGATTTTAATGCTATTGCACCTACACTAAAAGTAAATACATAACCACTAGTGGCCATAGTTTAATTTAAATATGAGATTCAATTCGCATCACTAAATCCTTCTAATACAACTAGAAAGTTATGATACAAAATTCGTAATTTGCAGTACCTTTAAGATATTTAAATATTCTTTCAATAGAAATCCAATGTTCATTACTAGGGTTACTAGTATATCTGCTTAATTTGTTTACATTATAAGCTGTATCATGCCTAGTGCAATTTGTAGGATACATCAAAGATCTAATTATATGGGCATAATTATGCTGACAAATTGATTCTCCTTCATTCTTTCTTAGTTTTGAATGTAGATCAAAATGGGTAGAAACAACATTAACATCACAATAATTAAACTTTTTCAGTAAATGCTCAACATAATGAGATTGTGACAAACATATGCATTCATCTTTCTTGTCAATTTAATACCCAAAATAACACTAGCAGGACCTAAGTCTTTCACATTAAAATTATCATATAAGAAATTCTTAGTGTCATTGATGGCATTTCAGTTAGTTAAAAAAGGATATCATCCACGTATAAACAAAAAATTACAAAGCATTTTCTAATATTTTGACACACATTTTTCAAAGCCATTAATCCACTAAGCCATTTGAAAGTATCATATTATTGAATTTTTCATGTCATTGTTTTGATACTTGTTTAAGCTCATAAAGAGATTTTATAAGTTTTCAAACTTTATTTTCTTGTCCAGGTAAAATAAAACCTTTACGCTGACCCATATAAATTTCTTCATTCAATTCACTATTTAAGAAAGTTATTTTAACATTCATTTGGTGATTTCTAATTTTTATATAGATGCAACGATAATTAAAAACCTAATAGTGGTGATTCTAATCTACTAACAGGGGAGTAAGTATAAAAAAATCTGCACCTTCTTTTTGTTTAAAACCTTTAGCTATAAGCTAAGAAGCACAAACACTGACACGACATTAACACGTTGATAAGTCATTTTTAAAAAAAAGTAGGATACGGGATACACTATATATATATATATATATATATATATATATAATGCTATTTATAAGTATGAAAATAGATATTTACATAAAAAATAATTACAATATCAATCATATCAAGAAGATGAATTAAAATTATTCACTAGTTGTAGATGTCATTGATTAATCGAGTGAGTTTCCATTTTATAAAATTTAAAGTTTAAGAATTTTGGCAATAAAAAACTGATTTGATACCTTTTTAAATTTAACATACTTTAAAACATAAATTTCTTTCTTCTTTCTTTCCACCTTTTACGCTTTCTTCATTTAAAAGTTAAAATGTTGTTCATTTTATTTTACATCCTTTATATTTTATTATTTATTTTTTTCCAAAAATGTGTCTAAAAGGTGTCAACACGTGTTGGCAACGTGTCCTGACGTGTCTGACACGTGTTCAGGAACATGTCCTAGCGTGTCAGACACGTGTCCGAAAATAAAATAAAAAAGATTCAGACACAATTTTGGCTTGTCAGAGCGTGTCGATGTCCGAGACCTACACTCTGCAGAAATAGAAGTGTCGGTGATTCTTAAGCTACAAGTATAGGTTTAAATTTTTCTATGGATCCATCAGTTCTTAATTTTTTCCTAAAAATTCATTTACAACCAATGATTTTACATCCAGGTGGAAGATGAGTTAAAAATCAAGTTTTGCTATTCATTATAGAATCCATTTCATTATTAATTGCTTCTTTCCAAAAAGATGCATCAACAGAAGTTATAACCTCATTATATGATTTTGGGTCATTTTCCACAAGAAAAATATAAAAATTATTATCAAAATCCTTATTATATCTAATTCTTTTACTTTTCCCAGCCTCAAGTTGATCTAAATTAGAAACCTCCCTAATAGAATTTGAATTCTCACTAACTTGGATGCTTAAAATATTTCTGAACTAGGAAAAATACTTTCAAAGAAAGTTGCATCACAAGACTCCATAATAGTATTTCTAGAAAAATCAGGTAAATTTAAATTCGGGATTAAAAACTGATAAGTTACACTATTCATATAATAACCAACAAAAATACAATCAATCATTTTTTTACCTAATTTTATTTTCTTATTTATAGGAATATTAACTTTAGCAGAACATCCCCACACTTCAACAAATTTTAAATTAGGCTTCTTCTTTTTTTCATTTTCCATACGGGGTTCTAATTTTGAAGGCCAGTTCCTCCTGCGTGGGAATAAAATAATAGGACTCGCCAATCTGTTGTATCTTTGTATAGGGATTGTGGGATGCACCAGGTGTGGCCACTTGACCTAAGAATGAGATTGTCGGTTCTTGTCTCGCTTGTCTTACCAATGCTTTTCTACTCTTGTTAGAGTATCCTCCATGTAATCCAGCCCATATGGTCCACACTTCTTTTGTCGTCGGTGGTGGGAGGGCATGTAGACTTTTCCAATCCTCCGGCCTCCCCTTACCGCTTAGTTCCCATATATTCCTTCAAGTATCCCCTTTGAATCAGGTCATCCATCTCTTGCTTAAAGTCATGGCAATCGACCGTGAGATGTCCATGGTCTTTGTAAAATGAACAATACTTGCTTTTATTGCTATGCTCTAGGTTGTCCCTCAATTTCTCCAGCCATCGGAGTAGTCTCTTGTGGATGAGTGTGTTTCACACTCATATTTTAGATAACTTTAATTTTATTAGTTCTTTGAATTTTATTATTTGATTTATGTTTGTTTTACTTTTATTTTGTAGGCAAGATATTATAGTGCATTTGGATTGATTTGAAAAGATTTAGAAAGATTTGGAAGGCAAAAATGTGGATAAATCAAGAAAAGAATGGACATGGATAGAAGGGTCAGTATTGCCACGTTGGCAGGTAGTAGGCCAGCGCCGCGACGCTTGGCGCTAAAAAATTATATACAGAAGTCAGTGCCACAGCGCTGGTGCGGCACCAAGAGAACCAAAATGCCAACGTCGTGACATTGTATTTCAGCGCCGCGACTCTGGCTTTCAGCGCCGTGTGCTGGCTTTCTGCTCCACGACTCTGGCTTTCAGCACCGCGACACTGTCATGATAATAATGTTGTTATTTTTAATTTTTACTCCAATTTTATCCTTATCAAAACCTAGTGTATAAATAGAATATTTGAGGAGTTTTAGAGAACTTTTTGGACGTGTTGAGGTAGAGAGTAGATGTTTTGGAGAGGAAATGAACACGGATGAAACCGAAAGACGGATCTCAACTTCAATTCATTTTTAAATCTAGTTTTTCTTCTCTTTTCTTGTATGTTCATGAATATTATTAGAATGTTTTCTTATTCTAGCATGTTCTAATTTTCTTATCTAGGGTATGACGTAACCAAATCATGATTGTTCATATATTTTGATTTTCAATTCAATTGATGTTTATTCAGTATTATTGAGTGTTATAATCAATTCTTAATGCTTATGATCGTCTGGCCAACTATTGCATAGTTTGGATTTATTCTGAGACTGAGAAGTGATGATTAAATTCATAAGTTAGTGATAACTATGGATCTAGTGTAGCAATTACAATTTCTTATGCTTAATGAGTTTCAATTTATTTAATTTTGACAGAGATGTGAGATTAATATTTTTGATTCATTGTTATCGATGCTTGAAAAATATTGATAATTAAATTAGAGAAATTCGGTGTCAATAATTTGATAAACATTGATTGATTGAGATTTGGAATTTAGAACTTTTAACTATTCAAAGTTGAATTATTTTATCTTTATCAAATCTTGATCGTTTTAGTCTAATTAGAATTTTAGCTTAATTAAAAATCCCAACTTTTTCGTCATTCTCAATTAGAATTAAGGTCTAGTTGATTTCAATACTTAATATCAATCAATCCGGGGATGATACTCTATTTCATATGATATTATTACTTGACAACGATAGTGTACACTTGCACTCTAGAAATATCGTAACAAGTTTTTGGCGCCGTTGCTAGGGATTGATTTTGTTTATTAATATTGGAGTTACATATCCTTGATTTTACTATGAGTCTTAATTTCTTTTATTTACAGTTATTTACTATTTTGACTTTTGAGGTGATTTCTACGGTGTATGAGAAAATTTGGAAGCGAAATTTTGACTCCCCTAAATTTGAAAATTGAGCGAACTTGTCATCGTAGTAGAAAAGTGAGGTGAAAAGCTTTTAAACAACCTCAAGAAACCATGGAAGATGTTAGAGAAAATCTTGAAATTGTGAACAACCAAAATATCCTAGCGATTTGAGACTATGCTATGCCATTGGACAATGAGGATACCTCTGCCATTCAGCGTCCTATTATTAATGCCATCAATCTTAAGATTAAGCCGACTATCATTCATATGGTGCAAGAAAATCAGTTCAGTGGCCTGCCTAATGATGATTCAAATGTTCACATAGCAACTTTTCTTGAAATTTGCGAGACATTCAAGCACAACAATGTCTCAACTGATGCAGTTAGGCTGAGATTATTCTCATTTTCACTTCAAGATAAGGCTAAGAGTTGGTTGAAATCTTCGCCCACTGGATCAATCACCACTTGGAATGGACTATCTAAGAAATGTTTGGCTAAGTTCTTTCCACCAGCTAAAACAGCCAAGATGAGGAATGAGATCACTACCTTTTTGCAATATGATATGGAGTCTATTTATGAAGTTTGGGAGAGATTTAAAGAGATGTTGAGAGGGTGCCCACATCATGGACTCCCTGGATGGTTACAAGTTCAAACTTTCTACAATGAGTTAGAGAATTCAACGAGGACACTAGTGGATGTAGCAACAAGAGAAGCTTTAATGGAAAAAACACATGAGGAGGCTTATGCTTTGCTTGAAGAAATAACTGCTAATGCCTATCAATGACCAATTGAGCGCAACATACCGAGAAAGATTCATGGACTTCATGAAGACGATGCTCTTACTACTCTTACTGTTCAAGTAGCTGCACTGTACAAGCAATTGAGCTTTTTCACCGCCAATGCTAGTGCTATTCATGCTTCACAGGAAGTTTGTAATTTGTGCAATGGACCTCATTTTAATACTAAATGTCAAACCGGTAATCCCTTTCCTCCTTCTCAGTCAAAACATGTTAATTTTGTTGTGAATTACAGTAGGAAAAATAAGCCATGCTCCAACACTTACAACCAAGGGTCGCGAAATCACCCTAATTTCTCTTGGAAGTATAGTCAGAATGTGATGAATTCACCAGTTGCTACTCAGCCTCAACAACCTAAATTTTACAGATGCTCTTTCCCAACTCATAGTCAATACTACTCAATTTATGGAAAGAACATATGCTACACTTCATAGGCAAGAAAAAAGTATTCAGCAGTAAGAAACAAGAATTCAGAGTTAAGATGTATCTATAATTTGGAGCTTTAAATGGGTCAACTTTCAGAATACTCACTCAAAGACGACAAGGTTCTATACCAAGCAACACTGAGAGGAATCCAAAAGAACAAGTAAATTCCATTACCCTTCGTAGTGGCAAGGAGTTAGTAGAACCGAAGAAAGAAACAGTTGAAAGATCTCAACTAAATTGAAGCACAAACTGAGGTTCTAGGTGGTGATTTTATTGAGAACTCATAAAAGAAAAAAGACAAGCCTATGTCAAAGCTCTTCCCAATAATCGTCCACCTTATGACCCACCTATCCCATTCCTTCGACGATTCTGGAAGCAAAAACTGAACAAGCAGTTTTGTAAGTTTCTTGATGTGTTTAAGAAACTACATACAAACATCAATTTTACAAATGCTTTGAAACAAATACCGAACTATGTCATATTCATAAAAGAAATTCTCTCGAACAAGATAAAGCTAGAGGATTAAGAGACATTTGCATTTACTGTGGAGTGTAGTGCTATCTTGTAAAATAAATTGTCTCTGAAACTAAAGGACCCTAGGAGTTTTACTATTCCTTGCACCATTGAGACTTCATATTTTGAAAAGGCTCTATGTGATCTTGGAGATGGTATCAATTTGATCCATATTCAATTTACAAAAAGTTAGGTCTTGGAGAAGCTAAGACTGTGACGGTATCTTTACAGTTAGATGATCGATCTATCTGATAAACAAAGGGAATTATTGAAGACGTCTCGATAAATGTGAATAAATTTATTTTCCCAGCTGATTTTATTGTACTTGACATGGAGGAAACCAAGAAATTCCAAGTATTCTTCGTAGACCATTCTTAGCTATGGGAAGAACTCTTATTGATGTGCAAAAAAGAGAACTTATTTTGAGAGTGCAAGAAGATCAAGTAAATTTCAATGTCTTAAAAGCAATCAAACACCCAAATAATATGAATAGTTGTTTGCAGGTGGATAGTGCAGAATTATGAGAAGGTAAACCTAGACACCTACCATCTATTGAAAAACCACCAGTGTTATACCTCCACCTTTGGTACACCTTTATGGGAGAAGCATAAACTCTTTGTGTCATTATCTCTGCTTTGCTAAATGGTGAACAGGAAGACACGTTGCTGAGGGTGTTGAGAGAACATGAAATGGCCTTGGGGTGGTCAATTTCTGACACAAAGGGAATTTTAAAATTAGTGGACGAGTGAAGCTTGGATGATCATTACGTCTGGCTGAAGACATTAAAGCAAGCGCTACAAGGAGGCAACCCAATTTTATTTCCATTTTATTTAATTATCTATTTATTTTACTTATTTTATTTTGATTTATTCAGGTTAAAAAAGCTATGGCGAATTTGGCTCAGACACCATTTTCCCCTCAATTGGAGACAAGGAACAATGTTGAGTATGACGAAGTTGAAATCTCATCCTTATTCGGGGGAGTCCTCTTTAATTACTCTTTTTACATTTTCTTCATTGAGGACAATGAAATTTTTAAGTTTGGGGGTGGTGATTTTGTAGTAACCAACACTAACACATATGATGAGATCGGTTTTGATTTATTGATAATTTTGAGAAAAATGATGAATTTGTGTATTTGTGTGTGTTTGAACCAATTGTTGATTTACATTTCACTTGAGAATCCTGACATATTGAGCACCTAGCTATGAGCGATTATTTATCTTTTTACTTAGAGAAAGTTTATGTGACTTAAGAAATCATTATGATCTTATAAGTACTATAGAACCAGTTTGATTGTTGTTCGATGTTACAGGAAATTGTCACGTGCCACGATCCGTCTGTTACAGAAATTCTAGGCTATGTTTCACTTAAGACGTGATTTAGGCCATCTTTGGACCGTTTGAGCTTTTCAAGCCTAGATGTGGATAATTGTTTCCCTAGTCATCCCTGTTGAACCTAAATAACTATTTTTTATCACCCATGATAATTTCCTGACCTTATAAAAAGTTTTTCCTAGTAACCCTTTTTACTCATAATATTTGGATGTTTTAGGAAAATACTTGGAGCTATGACTATCTGGGTGGATGGGTGGAGTTTTGATATATTTAAAAAAAAAACTTGTGAATAAGTTTGATTTCATAGCCTCTTGGAATTGAGTGACTATACTCGAAGGGGTATCTTAACACTTAATACCCTAAGACCAACTGGCTTGGGAGCTATTAGCTGATAGTTCATTAAGAAAAAGAGAAGCTTAAGGAAATAAAATTAAAAAAAAACAAGAAGAAGAATGGTTGAGCATGGTTGATAATTCAAGAGGTGGAATAACAAGTTTGGAGGTGTTACAGGAAAAGTTGAGTTAAGCTCGTTGATTCCTAGAATGCATGTGTGACTATGGGTAAAGATTGAGCTGATATAATATCATTTATCCTACCCTAAATTCTAGATATACATTACAAGCCTACGAAAGTCCTAATGATCCTAAGTGTTGTGGTTTGAGTACATTAGTGGAGAGCGACATAAAAAAATTGGCTTATGGAGTCCTAATCTTATTATAGATTAATGAATCCGCTCTTGCAATCCTTGGTTGCATAAACTAGTTTTAGACTAAGAATTTGGATGACTTAAGGTAACACACACGCACTCGAGGTTTTACAAAGTGAAATGTAAGTTGATGTTTGTATTGAAATTCCACATGATATCACAATTTAGAAATTTTTCTTAGGTTATTGTTATTTTGAAATCTCTTAGGCAAGTTTAGTTAGTCAAAACATTTCGCCACTCTGTTTGTAGTTTTTCTTAATTAGAGTTTATTATTCATTTTGTTTAATTTTGTTTTCTCGAGGACTAGGGAAAAGTTAAGTTTGGGAGTATTTGATGAGTGTGTTTCACACTCACATTTTAGGTAATCTTAACTTTAATTTTATTAGTTCTTTGAGTTTGATTATTTGATTTATGTTTGTTTACTTTTATTTTGTAGGTAAGATATTCTAGTGCATTTGGAAAGTTTGGAAGGCAAAAATACATATGAATCGAGAAGAGAACGGACCTGGATAGAAGGGCCAACATCGCCATGCTGAGAGGCAGTAGGACAACGCCGTGGAAGCTGTGATGCTGGGCGCTAAGAAATTATACAGGCGCTAGCGCGACATAAGAGAACCAGAACGCTGGCGTGATAAGAATGTTGTTATTTTCGATTTTTACTCTAATTTTATCGTTATAAAACCCTAGTATATAAATATAATTTTTTAGGGTTTTTGGAGAACTTTTTAGACATGAGAGGTAGAGAAGAGAGCTTTTTGGAGAGGAAACAAACACAAATCAAACCCAGACACGGATCTCAACTTCAATCCATTCTCAAATCTAGTTTTTCTTCTCTTTTCCTCTATGTTCATGGATACTGTTAGGATGTTTTCTTATTCTAGTATGTTCTAATTTTCTTATCTAGGGCTACGTCGTAGCCAAACCATAATTGTTCATATATTTTGATTTTCAATTCAATTGATGTTTATTCAGTATTATTGAGTGTTATAATCTATTCTTAATGCTTATGATTGTCTGACCAACTATTGCATGATTTTTTTATTTAATTCTGAGTCTGAGAAGTAATGATTAAATTTGATCTTTGTTTATAACACCATTAGAATTTCATAAGTAGGAGATAATTATGGATCTAGTGTAGCAATTATAATTTCTTGTGCTTAATAAGTTTTAATTTATTGAATCTTGACAGAGATGTGATATTAGTATTTTTTATTCATTGTTATCGATGCTTAAGAAAAATTGATAATTATATTAGAGAAATTCGATGTCAATAATTTGATAAACATTGATTGATTGAGATTTAGAATTTAAAGCATGTTTAGTTTGGTGAAGTAAAAAACCCTAGAGCATTTAACGATTCAAATTTGAATTATTTTATCTTTATCAAATCTTTATTGTTTTAGTTTAATTAGAATTTTAACTTAATTAAAACTCTCAAATTTTTCATCATTCTCAATTAGAATTAAAGTCTAGTTGCTTTCAATAATTAATATCAATCAATCATGTGGACGATACTCTATTTCATAAAATTTTATTACTTGACAATGATAATGTACACTTGCACTCTAGAAACTCGTAACACTGATCACTTATGGCGACGAGTATTCGATCACGAGAAGAGTTGACTGGCCTCAAGTTGGCGAATCTGTCAACCTTTAATTGTTTGAGCATATCCTAATCAACTAGACTTGGGTCTTCTTAGGCCTTCAACTTATCAAGGTGTCGGTTAAAGTCCTTATCATCCTCTTTAGGTCTTCCCCTTCCTCGATTCTCCTTGCGATTAGTGCGTTCTGCCCCTATGCTGACAGGAGCTCGATAACACTCATATACTTATGGGCTCTTCTTAGTAGTTCCACAAAGCTTGTAGGAGGGTTCTCAGCTAAGTACCACAAAAAGAGTGATGGCGGGCATTTTGAATCGAGGTGGCATATATGCTCTTATTATCTCTTCTATGAAAGGAGGCTCAACCTACTCTAAGAAATATTTTGCTGAAAAGGGAATCTGACTACGAAACACTCTTTACGTGTCTCTGATCTGAGCCCTTAGTTGTTCTATCTTGACTCCAAACCTCACGCCGCTATCTGCGATGGCCTCAGTTTCTGTTTGGGCCTTCCTCTAATGTGTAGCTCGTCTAGGGTTTATGGAAAGCCCTGTGTGGTTAGGTTGCTCCTCAGAGCCTTCGAGGTTAGACTCGTGATAGTTACGATGACTAGTCAAGTCCAGGTGGTTCAAAGCTTCGGTGAGTGCTCGAACCTATTCTCTAATGTGGTAATGTTGTTTCGCTAAGTCATAGTTGGTCTTTAGTAGGCAATCCTTTAAGGAGGTTGAGGCAGCTTAGGGTTGGACACCTCAGACGCTCGCATTGAGCATAAGGCGATGGTTTAGATTCTGCTGGACCTTCGACTCATCTTAGGTTAGAGGTTGAATTTACGTGAAAATCAAGTTTTTTGAAGTCTTCCCCAAAGATAGTTCCAAATGTTTTTAAGAAATTTTAGGCTATTGGTTGATTAAACCATAATAAGGTTATATGAAAGAAAAAATGATGTTAAGGGTATTAGGGTGAATAAGGGAGGGCCTTCGTCCTTGGATCTTGCCCTTTGAGACCTGCAAAGGGGGGAAGACAACTAAGTGACCGAATTATGAGGGGGTGGTATCCTTGTAGCCCCTCCAAAGCTTAAGTTAGATCAGTGAGAGTTGGAACAAAAGTAATGAAGTAAAGGGCGTTATTGAGAAAATGATTACATATCTTTCACCATGGTGGCCCACCTATTTATGGTGTGGGTTTGTTGATTGTGGCTTAAGACATTGTACGATTTATTCTCAACCATACAATAGCATTTCAACTTACTTTGTTCCTCCAATTGGGAGTTGTTTCTAAATGCTTCCAGTCTATGGCCTCAGCTCATTTGGTGCATTAGGGATACGGTCTGATGAGGACTGATGTCATAAGGCAGTCCAACCTGTTATTGTACTAAGACGTGAAGGCTTGGAGTTCAACCATTGGCTTCTTAGTAATAAATGCTCTACCATGGTCGGGCTTATTAGTACCTAATTCCATATGTCTGGTAGTATGTTATTCGCGTCATCTTTTGGTTGTCTAGGATGTTATTAATGCGGCTGATGACACACTGTGTCGTCGACGAGATTCCCTCCTTGCCAATCCCCGATTGCCACAATGAGGTTCATTTGGCTTGAGTCTCCATTATCTTAAGAGTCTTTTGAAGACTTAGGCGTTTCTAGTTACTTACTTCAACCTAGGTAGTCTTGATACTAATGAGGTCTTATCCACATCACAGTAATATTCTGCTAGTGAATCCTCTTTGCTTTAGACCCGATGCTTGTTCGCTCACAACCGAGACCTCTTCTTTCATGTTCATGCCCCCTGCGTGCTCTAGGCCTGGAATTGACACATAAGCTTATGGCTCGACTAAACTTGGTTTTATCAAGGGGGCCTCGCATAACTGCCAAGGCCTCTTTTATTGAGAGCATCGGCTAAATCCTGAGGCTTTCATCCTGAGGCCTTGGTATAAGTGTCGAGGCCTCTTGCCTTGAGGGCCTGTGCAAAATCCCGAGGCTTCCATCTTGAAGCCTTAACATAATTCTCGAGGTCTCTCATCTTGAGGCCTCGCTATAACGGCTGAGGCTTCCATCTAGAGGGCTTGGCATAACGGCTGAGGCTTCCATCTAGAGGCCTCGACATAACGGTCTAGACCCCTTGCCTTTCAAGCATCCGTAAAATGTCAAGGCTTTTATTTCAGCGACCTTGGCGAAACTACTGAGGCCCTCCCTTTATTCTGGCCTTAACATATGTGCCTAAATCAAGGCATCCATGAAACTATTGCCTTGGGAGATTTATGGTATAACATTTTCCCCCCAATCCGATGAGCTTCTAGTTCTCGAGCTCATGGGGCTACGACTTTTTACTTTACCAAGGGTATAGATATTTGTGCATCGAAGTGAGCCTTCACTTAATGATTACAAGTCATATTTATTATGATGTAGGTCAAAGCCATCTGCCCTGCCCAATTAAACTCTCCCTGGATGGCTTAGATCTCTTATGACCCTTTATAAATAAAGAGTGTGTCTCCTCCCAATTATGCATTTTCACTTCTCATTATTTCACAAAATTATTTATTTTAAATCTTAGATGTCTTCAACCTCTAATTCTTCTAATGATCCCTTGCATGAGGCGACACACTCACACGCCTTAGAGTCTTCTTATAAGTCCAAAGACTCAGCTCTAGTAGCTAAGATCGATGGCCCGATATATCGTCTGTGCATGGGAGAGCAAAGGTCAGGACCTTTATCTCGACTCTTTGCTCTAGCCCGCGCTGAACCCGCATTTGGTGGTAGGCACACTGTAGTCAAAGTCTGTCGAGCATCTCTAAGAGTCAGGAGTAAGGCGCAGTCGTCGGGCATCGCGGTAGGTTCACGATGAGCTGGGGTGTGGTCGTAGAACACTGAGCCTGAAGTTGGGTTTGGAGCGACAGCGTCGTGGGTGGTGGGTCATTCAGAGGATGAAATGGTTGCTTCGTCGGTGACTAATTGGTATGGGGCCAAAATGATGGTTTCGCTGGTGACGAATCACTCCGAGGATGAAGTGATGGGTTCAAAGGAAGATGAGGTTGAAGCTCGTGCATAGGCTGCTAACTTACGGGGAGCTAACCTCATTGAGGCCGAGGTTGTAGCCCTTCCAGAGGAACCTAGTCATTTCACCTCTGAGACATATGTCAAACCAGTGAGTAGTGGCTTCAAAATGGATGAAAGTAAGACACTAGTGACTGAGGAAGGGCTTCTTAGCTTGAGGGAGAAATACTCGGGAGAGCTTGCTAGCGGAACTCCTCCGAGTGAGGTAGCCTTTTGCCAATCTCTCTTAGTCGCTGGGGTACATTTTCTGTTCAATGATCTTATTAGAGTCACACTTCACCAGTCTAGATTGGCCTATTTTCAGCTTGTTTTGAACGCCTATAGACATA
Organism: Datisca glomerata; assembly: GCA_003255025.1. Taxonomy (NCBI): domain Eukaryota; kingdom Viridiplantae; phylum Streptophyta; class Magnoliopsida; order Cucurbitales; family Datiscaceae; genus Datisca; species Datisca glomerata. The sequence goes on from QANY01008047.1 coordinate 97,936, forward strand.
TATTACGTTTGTCTTCATTGTGAGTAAATCTATTGCGTTCGGATTTTGATTTTAGCATCGTTGAATATTTATTTCACTTGAAACATAACCCTGCTTGCGTGGGTACCTATTATTTCTCTCCGCAGGGCTCTAAGTCTGAATGCCCGATCAAAGACATTCCTTCGGCTAATAAGAAATGGTTTATTAATTGGTTTTTCGTGGGGTGCTAGTGGGAGAGGCACTTTGAGCATCAGTTTCCAGAGATGTCTGTCATGACTCATTTCAGCCCTACGTCAGCCGTTCTTCATGCATGTACATTTTTGCATATATTCTTTTTGTTTTTTTACTATGTACCTTGTTGTTTGAGTATTCCTTCTTGATTTCTACTACAAGTCACACGCTCAAGCATCTGATGCTTGATGAAGGGGTGAGGTGACAACTAGACCTTGCTCTTTTTTTTTTAAGTTAGATTATGTTGGACCTTCAGCTCATCTTGGGTTCAGAGGTTGAAACGACGTGAAAATCAAGTTTTTTGAGGCCTTTCCCATAGACGCCGCCAAATGCTTTAAAGAAATATTAGGTTATTTGTTGATTAAACCATAATAAGGTTAGATGAAAGAAAAAATGAAGTTAAGGGTATTGGGGGGAATAAGGGAGGAGTCTTCGTCCCTGGATCTTGCCCTTTAAAACCTGTAAAGGGGGGAAGCCAACTAGGTGACCGAATTATGAGGGGGGGGGGGGTCTCTTTGCTGTTTATCTAAAGCTTAAGTTTGATCAGTGAGAGGGTAAACAGAAGTAATGAAGTAAATGGTGTTGTTGAGAAAATGATTGCATACCATTCACCATGGTGTCCCCCCTATTTATAGTGTCGGCTTATTGATTGGGGCTTGAGACATTGTACGATTTATTCTCAACCCTACAATAGCATTTAACCTTAATCTGTTCCTCCAACAAGATATTGATCGATGGCTCGATATATCGTCTGTGCATTAGGGATACAATTTGATGAATGTTGATGTTATAAGTCAGTCCAACCTGTTATTGTACTAAGATGTAGAGGCTTGGAGTTTAACCATTGGATTCTTGGAATTAAATGTTCTGCCATGGTCAGGCTTATTAGTACCTAATTCCAAGTGTCTGAGACTATGTTATTCCCGTCGACTACTGGTTGGCTAGGACGTTATTAATGCAGCTGATGACACATTGTGTTGTCGGCGGGATTCACGCCTTTGCCAATCCTGAACTACCACGATGAGGTTCATTCGACCTTAATCTCACTTCTCTTAAGAGTATTTTGAAGACTTGCGCGTTTCTAATGACTTGCTTCGACCTAAGTAGTCTTAGATACTAATGAGGTCTTATCCTCACCACAGTGATATTTTACTAGTGAGTCCTCTTGGCTTCAGACCCGATGTTTGTTCACTCATTACCGTGACCTCTTCCTTCGTGTTCGCGCCCTTGGCGTACTCTGGGCTTATAGCTTGGTCTTGAACACTTCATGATATATTACAATACGATCTTGTAGTCATCTTGTACAATACACTATGACTACAAGATCATCTTGGAATGCATCATGAAGTGAAGTATTCAAGCAGAGAGAATAGGAGACAAATAACCATAGTTCAAAAATCTTGTACGACAGAAGCCCAAAGAAACCTAGAAACCCAGAGAAACCCTAGAGAAAAACCCTGAAACCTAAGAAAGAAACATATATTGTTGTGAAGTTAAGCTAGTGCTGTGAACTTGAAAGATTTGAAAGAGAGATGAAGTCAGAGAGAGAGAGAGAGATAGAGAGAGAGGGAGAGAGAGAGAGATGCTGTGATTTCAAGAGAGGGAGAGAATGGTGTGATTTCAAGTAAGAGAAAACGAACAAATGAGAGACTACACGAAGAATTGAGATAAAGTATTAGATAAGTTACTTTTGAAAAAAGTGTAATGATGACATCTTAAAACTGATTTTATTTCTTTATTTCTTATTTTCCTTTTGCGGATTTTGAAATTTGTGAAATGACAGTCTGATTACTTCACCGGCTAACTTTTAATGAAGGGTGGGCCATGGGTATAGTTTAGCGAAAATTAGTGTAGGGATATACTTTAGCAAATAAGGTTTTCTAGGGGTATACTTAAGGCAAAAATCCTTCATTTAAATTGGTCCCTAATTCCATTTGTTTTGAATTTTCTCATGTTAAAGTTGGTGCGAGCTGGTTAGTAGCAAACATATGTGCACGAGCTACCGCATTAGCTATTGTGTCTACCTGGTGTGAGTGAGCTTGTTTTTGCTATCTTCGTCCTGCTGCTCTCTCTTGTGCTCGTTGTCGTCTATGCTCTTCCTCTAGCTCTCGTGCTGGTCGTGTCATGGATGGAATGTGTTGGGAATCACGTTTGGGGGAGGTTTGGGAGTCGTGTGGAGTTTGGTAGTAATGCCTGGTTTTCCTTTTGTTTTCTTTTGCTCTGTTGATTTGTTTTTTTGACTCGATGTTGTGGTCCACCGGTACAACATTGTGGTCTGAGCTTTTTCAAGCTCTTTGAGCCTTTCGTATTATTAAGTGAGTGTTGTTTGTTTGTGCTGACTTAGTCAGCTTGTTCTCTTGCATAGATCATTTGGGTCTGTTAAAACTTCATTTTCATTTGCATGTGAGTTTAATCCCTTCATCCAGCCAATTGATAGGCCTATTGGGACTGTATTTATTCTGTTTTGAGATGCCAAGGAACTACGATCTTGCCTTTCTCAAGCTGAGTTAGTTGAGGTTTGGATGCTTTGAGTGCTGGGTTGTTCCCCCACCTGAAAAATCTATTAGAACACATCCAAGGCGAAGCAAAGACGAAAAAGAGATGTCGGAATCTCAGACATACTGACCCTAACAGTTGTGCTTAAAGTACGGGTAGATGCTAAGGTTGTCAAAGATGGCAGCTAATGACAAAACTAATAATTTTTGTGGGATTTGCTTCTTCTTACTTACGGAAGCTTTGTTGCTGACTTGTCTTTTTTCCTTCCATGATATAGCCCTAAGAAGGTGGGGATATCCGGAATTGTCAAAGATGTAGGAAAGCTATATAGATTTTTCAAGTTGAGCTGTTGTAGCTGGAAAATCTTTCCTTGTGTACATGTTTTCTTTAGCTACGATACATTTAACCCTAAATATCGACATGGTCAAGGTCCACGCTCATACCAAGGCATACTAGTCACATTTCCTCCAATCCACATAGAATTTTGTAACTGTGCAGAAGATTAACATATTAGCCTAGACTTGTTATCTCTATACAGACCGTATCACGATAAAGATACTAGTAAGAACAGAGAATCAACAACATTCAAATGATGGCGCCACCAACATAGTACTAAGAAACTAGAAGTAGATGCCAGCTCTTTTCAAGGGGAAAGGAGATTCCACAAAGAATTATAAAATAGTCTTGAATTGAATACAGAAAACCAGTCGTAAGGTTATGATGAAGGAAACTGCAACAAAAATGCAATCCAATCCCACTCTATACATAGATAAATACAGTAACCCTGCAGAGAAGTTTTGGTTTTCTGAAATAGACAACTGATTGACCACGTGTTTGAGACCAAAGTTAAGTCAGTCTAGTATGAGAACAATTTATTCTAATATGATATTGAAGAGCGAAAAAATACAAAACAGGGTACATCACAAAACAAATTATCGAAGCAAAGGAAAAAAAAAGAAGAGAAAACTTAGATCAGCTTTGACATACACCGCACGTGATCATAAAAGATTCAGATCACATTAGAACGCCCGGCGCATCATTCGTTTTGGCTTCTTTACGAAACTCAATCGAATTTGCTTAAGCCGTCTTCTCTTCCTTGCCATTTTCTCAGGAAATGTCTCCCTCTTTTTCTCCGTTGTCTTAACCTTTGGCTTCTTCAAATATCTAGGGTCCACCTGGTAAGGTTTGGGAGTCACTGGTACCCCCCTTGTTTGAGCTTCAGTAAAGAGTACATTTGCTCTGTCGAGACGATTATGAGCACACAACTTTCCCATCAACAAGTCATAAGTCTTAATTCCAGGTTCACACCCATCCTTCTTCATCTTCGCAAAAACACTCAAAGCATGATCAATCCTTTCAATTCCACACAAAATTTTCAAGAAGCCATAATATTCCTTCTTATCAAGGCCGTCTCCATACCCTGCAGACTTCATTCTATCAACCATCTCATCACCTTCTCCTACTCTAGCCGCTTGATACAAACTCCTTATCAATATAAGAAATGTCTCGGCATTAGGATGGCACCCCCATTCACCCATTCGATGAAATAGATTCATAGCGTCCTCGGTTTTCCTAATTTTACACAAATTTTTAGTCAATACATTGAAAGTCTCCACATTTCGTGGAACCCCATAAAAATCCATATCCATCAACACCTTCTCAGCCTCGGAATGAAGGCGAAAAGGATCCTTCTTCCTACAGAGCTTGCAAACACAATCGAGAATAGCATTATAGGCCACAGTCCCAATTTCAAATCCTCCCCTATACATTTCACCCGCCAGCCTTTTGGCTTCGTCCAGCTTCTCATCAACACACCATCCCTTTATCAAAAGATCACATATGGCTTCATCTGGAAAGAATTCGTTGGCCAAGCTTTTGACCATCTTCTCTGCATAGCTCGCATAACAATTTTCACAAAGCTTCTCCACAACCAATCTAAGCGACTGTTTATCACGCTTAATTCCGTAATCATTCTCCATTCTCTCGAAAAACGATACCGCCTGCGCTGGTCGCCCAGCTCTAACAAGCCGATCGATGGCCGATTCTAGGGTTTTAGCTCCAACGATTCCTGACCCCCTTACAAGAATTTCATGTGTCGCCTTGAAATCCTTTCTGCGACCAAAATAGTCAACAAAATACGAGAGTGTCTCATCTGTATGATGAAATTCAGGGTTTGAGACTAACCACTCGTTAAACCCTAAAATTGTACGGCCAGCTTCTGAAGATAGATTGAGTGTCTCCAGAACCACTTCAGGATTGGGCGTGAAGTGCGAGAAGCTAAGTTGGAGGCGTTGGGCTATAGGAAGAGGGTCTGAGTTTGGGTCTTTGATGAGTTCGCATGAGAGTGAGTGAGAAATTTGATATGGGTCTTTCTGAATCGATTCAGTAGAGAAGAACTTAGAAATAGAAATTAGGGGTACTGAGAGAAATCTGAAGGACGGAACGTAGTACAGGAAATGGGGAGAGGGTGATGCAAGTTCTGGGTGAAGGAGATTGCAGCGAGCCTGTTGATTCAAGGAAGAAGATAAAGAAGGCGAAGTAAAGAACCGTATAAAGAGTCTTCTGACTTGCGGAGACGGTGATGGCAGCATTCTGTGTGTGAGATAGAGCTGAGAGAGAGAGGTGTCTGACTGTGGAGGAGGAGCCGACGCAATACGAAAACCTAGAGAGGTAAGTGTCGAAGTGGGCCAGTGCGAAGGCTGAGATGGGCCATTGTTACTCAACATTTGGGCTGTTAGGAAAAAAATTGAAAAATAGTAATGATAATAAATAGCAAACTTTTAAAAAATATATAAAAAAGGTCACAAGTGTAAAAAAATAAAAAATAGACTTCCACAAGTAAGAAAACATTCATGCCAGGGGCATGATTTTTTCAGATTTTAGTAACTTATATACGTATATATTATATAAATTTATGTAACTTTTATAATTATATATAAATTTTGTTGGCGTATGGAGATAGTTTTTGATGAGTGATATTTTTTTTTTCTTCCAATTTAGGAGATTATTTTTTTATTTTTCTTTCATCCTTAATCATTTTTTATTTTATTAATTTAAAATGACATATTTTTTTATGATCACCTATAAGAAATGAGGGATTTTAACCAATTTTCGCAGCAATTTTGTTAAAAAACAAGATTTTTTCCAATTTACAATAATGGCCAGTTACAGTTCGTTAGCTTCATATGGTTCTTTTACAGAACTGTCCTTATTATAATAGTTTTGTTGTTTAGCTTTCTTTCATATTCGCGCGGCTTTCTTTCATATTCGCGCGGCTTTCTTTCGTTGCATTCTTTCTTTTCAACGCAAACTTTCTTCACGATGGGGTTTCTTCGCACAAATTTCTTTCGCGGGGAATCTCAAGCTAAAGCTAATCATATTGAAACTGTTCCTTAATCAGCTTCATTTAGCTAATTTTTCGAGTAAATTCTTGATTTGGAAACGACACTACCTGATTTAAGAAGAGGATGCAACGATTTCAGGTTCTTTAATATTTGTCAAGAATTTAAGTTTGCATGTTCAATCTGAAATCTGATTTGAGTCACGCTAATTCAGATTTTATTTTATCTGTAATATGCGAATGTTGGATATAGAGAAGAACCTGAATTTTCAATTGAATTGAAGCTGAAAATTAAGAAATATTCATCCAATTTTTCAGCAAGAAATCTTGATACAAAAACATCATTACCTGAGTCTGAAGTATAATTTTCAGGTTCTTTTTTCTTCTTCTTTTGTTATTCAAAGAAATTTTTATGTTCTTATGTTTGATTAAAATTGAATTCTGTCAGCCAAATCTGTCGCGTTTCTAGGACTTGCATAGATTTTGTTATTTTACCTTTCTTTGTTTTTATTTTTTGTAGGTAAATACTCTATTTTCAAAACAGAGTGTTTGATGTTGTATATTTCATCTTAGTTTTATATTGTTTGGTTAATTTCGATCATATTGTTTTTATTTTGTTTTTTTTTTCTAGTTTCTGGATATTTTTTAAACACCACTTATTTTGATGCTATGTTTTTGTTGGAATGCTTATATCGTTTTCTCTGTACATTTTTATCATTTCTTTTATACAATATATAATTATATATTACTCAGTATATATCTATATACATTTTACATATATATATATATATTGTTATACTTTTTTAAATATGATGGTGAATATTCTCATAATTCTTTTTTATGATGGATTGTGGAATGAAATAAAATTTACATTGACTAAATAACTAGACTGTTCACGACATGTTATCAACTATACGGTTGAGTGTCACCATGTCCATGTTAGCGTCCTTAAAGTTCAGATAACTTTAAGTGACATTAAGTTTTAGGACACCTAATTTATCATGTTCACGTTTACGTTACAAGTTTCATGTTACAAGTCCATGTTCAAGTGTGAATCAATTCTGGTTAGGTTGTTAATCAGGAGATATATCTAGTTGAATTATGATCAATTAATTATAAATATCAGTACAAATAAATACAAGTTCAAGTTATATGTTAACCATAAAATTAGTTATGTTAATTACAAATACTTTATACTATTTAATAATCAAGTGAATGTGTTAATTAAAGTTGCATGAGTTATATATTTACATTTATGTCATGTGAAGGTTATTAGTATGTGTGTTTACTTATTGAGTATTTTTAATACTCACCCCCATAGATGAATAAAATACAGGTGATGGCGAGCAACAGGAGTGAGGGATTGTCATAGTCAGCGAAAATATGAGATGTTCACTAACTATGATTATATGACATCATAAATAGATTTTAGTTTAATTACAGTTGATTCAAGAATTTATGAATTTTCATGTCTTCGATAATATGTTTAATTTTCATGTTTTATGGATTTTCATAATCAACTTTATTACAGATTAATGAATCATCTATTTCATTTTATTGAGTAAATATTCTCTTAAAATAATTTTAGGCTTCCGCTATTTAATGTTAAAATTAGAGTTGTCAATTTGAAAATTTACTCCAATTAGGGTTTCAATTGAGTTGAGAATTTTTGAATAGGTGAAATCACATGCATGTTTAACCCTCGGAGATCAGGATCTTACACATATACATGGTCAAAATTTAGCAAATATGTTTATGTTGTTTGCATAAATATTATTTTGGATGGATTCTAGGGCAATCATGTCGCCCCGAATAAGGGTCCAATGAACTAAGTAAAAAATTCACTATAACAACATTTGATATTAGGTTAGGTGGTTTCATGGTGTGACCTTGTGAAATAAAAGTTAGACGGCCCAGAACATTTAGTCTTACAACACCGATCTTTGATGTTATATTAAAATGAGTAAGTTGGTATGCGTATCAATAACTCCACTTGAGAGGAGTAACACAAACGACTTACTATAATGGGCACTTAGAATGTCACAATGTTATGTGCCAAAGTCATGTATTGATGCGGTCATTTCAACTTGTGCCCTAATGAAGGACATATCATTATAGTTGGGTCGTAAATCAACGGTCGCGATCATCTAAATGAGAAATCAATCCCAGAGATGATGATTAACCCTGTATTCGCGTCCTTCTCATGCCTTCTTATGATGATATAGGTTGAGAGAGAACGAACATGAAAGATAGCTGTAGTATAACCATGGTTATTGGCCATTTGAGTACCGGTATAACGTGCTTTTGAATATGATGTTGCGGCTTTTGTTGTCAGTTGGTGGTGTGTTTGAATTTTTCAGTGATGTTGTGAAACTTGATAACAAGCTTAGATGGATTCTAGGGCATGAAGTCGACTCCAGATAGGAGTCAATGAGCTGAGTCAAAAATTCACTCTAATAACATTTGATACTAGGCTAGGTGTTTTTGTGGCAAGACCGAGAGTGAAAATGGGGTGACCTAGTAAAACAAAAGTCAGATTGCTCGGAACGTTTAGTCTTACAACACCGATCTTTGATGTTTATAGGAAGTCTTCGGGTACATATTTGAGGAGTCCTTGGAAGATAGGTTAGTATATCTGCGGAAGGTTTTTTGAACATATTATGTTAGTTGATAGACAAATCACATTGTCGATGGGCAACCATACATATATTGATGCTTTTTACGTGTAGTGAGTGTATTGTCTAGATAGCCAAAGATTGGCTCGAATGAAGGGCCATGCGGACCCTTGGTCCACAATGCTGGGTCTGAGGTGACATAATTATGAGAGTCAATGGTGTATTGTTGTATGTAAACATCATATTCACCTTATTTATTATAACATTAAGTATTGGAACTCCAATAGACCATTGATATGTTTGCAACGGTGATCATTGCGAAGCAAAAGGGATGCAGAAGAAGGGAGGCAAAACAAAGTAATAAAGATATGATCAATGGTGGAATTAGCTAGTATCGTTAAGTCCCTTTGTCATTAATTTCCAAAATTAAATATGTTCAATCTGCTACAACTTCTTACAAGCATTAATCTCAACTCAAATATGTGCAAGAGATTTCTATCATTGCAGATCTTAACTCTAATCTTAATTGACTTATTCCTAAGCCAATGTGAGAGTTGATTTACCTATTATTCATTCCACTTGATTTGTTACAAGGTGAGCATATATGCCTATATTCCTCACTAAATACTTAGATTTATAAGATGCAAGTATCAAGTATCATTCAAACTAAATCCATCAAATTAAACATTTTCATCCAACTTGTATCTTACTAAAGATGGCCAGTCAATTAGTAAGAATGAGCATTAAATATACTTAAATGAAATGCTATTAAGAAATGAGCAATTTGAACTTCTTTAATTAGGGATACAAATTTCCTAGTTTAAGATTTTTAGCTCATAACGAGCTTAAGAGCGAATTCCAGTACATTCATGGCCATTGAAAAACTTACAGAATTGAAGGTACAATAAAATAGAGAAGGGTAAAGATGAAAATAGAAGAGGGAATAAACGAATATCCTCCTTCTTTGTCTTCTTCCTTGCGTCATTTCTTGCCTTTTATGTCCTTTACTTCTCTTTTCTCTCTACAAAATGTCTCCTAGTTCTCAGCAAAGGTGTCGGCTTCCTCTTCCAAGAAGGCATACTTACTATAAATGGAGCCTCAAAATTAAGGCTTCAACCTCAAACAGGGACACATGTCAAGTAATCAGCACTGATAGAGGCCACTTGGAAAGCAACAACGCTAATTGGATAACTACTTTTTAGAGCGCACGAGCTTCTCCACTTTTTGGAGTGCCAGCTTGACTAAATGACAAAGTCCATGCCATGTGTGCATTCTATGCTGCAATAGCGATGTAGTTTTCACTGCTACAACATTTTCTTCAACTACTATCCTCCCAAGAATCCCTACGCAAAAAGCACAGCCTTATGCATAAACTGCTAAAAACTATCAATTAAGCTAAAAAGGTAGCTAAACTCAGAAAGATAACTAAAATAAAGAATATGACATAGATAAGACTAGAAATTGATCCATCACCCTAAGACCACTACTGAATTAGGCATGAAAATGCATTGATAACTCTAATTTCTTAGAGTTATCAGGTTCATAAGTATAACAATACTCTATTTATGGATCCTATGAAATTTAGCTCATGAAAATAAAATATTTTACTAGAGAGTTCTTTATGACTTGAAAAAGATTTATTATTCACACAGTTTAGTGAAGTTGCACATTTTACTAAGATAAACAATACTACATTAACTCCATATAAGGCACCTAGTCAATGTACTAGTGCAACTATAATGCATTGAATGGACTAATAAGTTTGATATTTAGTAAAAGTATTGTCTTCATAAAGTCATAACTAATTGATATTATATTTGAGTAATTTTAATCTTGAGAGAGTTATGAACTTATATTTAATAGTTCATTAATTTTGATCTACAATAATTGAGATCCTTTGAGTCAATATATATGTATATTAGATTATTGAGTTATTAGATAGTCAAGATGCATATATTCTTAATAGCAGAGTTTATAGACATTTTAATAAGTGATGTAGAAACCCTTGAGAAAATCTACTTATGTGATCATATCAATCTAATTACTTAGTATCGATAATGGTTTAGTTAGAGTTTTGATAATTTTACTTGAGACATCAAGTATGAAAATTATCATAATTGATCTGAATAACGAGATTTGGAACTCAAGGAACAATACGTTTATATATTAGTTAGATATTACTTTATTTAATATGTTATGTTATGGAAGGGAAACACATAATGAATATAATAGGTCTACAATAATTACATCGAATAATATAAAATATGCATGGAGTTCAATTATAATTTTACAGTGGATAAATTATAAATGATAATTAATAAATCTGAACATGAGTTTGGTAAATAGAGTTTATTAATTACGTAGCCGTGAGCACTTTTATCCATATACTCCCCGAGCTAGCTTATGGGTTATAGATATTGTCCTAACAGTAATAAATAGGCACTCCATGGAGATCTAATAGTCAACCAAGTTAATCTTAATTTTTTTGATAAAATTTATTAACTTAAATTAATATAATTACTTTTGATTTAGAGTAAATTTCAATTAATTCTAATCGTTGAATTTCATCATAAGTACAAGTCTTCTTTAAAAAATTATATCTAAGCCATTTGGCAGCGCTAGTGAGAGAAAAGAACTCATAGGGAGATAATTGTTCTCCCTAGCTGAAAATTAGAGGGAAGAAATATTGATTTTTTACTATCAAGTGTCCACACAATGGTAATCGGTTGACAACCTGACAAATAGCGGAGAAGATCATGAGATATCTATTCATGGTTCTTCGCGCTAATTCTTAGCGATTCACATAAATACATGGTGGTTTTGCAGTGACGATATACGGTAGCATATAGCGATGACTTTCTCACAGTTTCACACATAGTTCAGCGACACAATTTGTGCGTAGATCGTGCAATATCCAAGTATTTAATAAAAGGCATTTTGTAATTTAGAATCCCACTCACACCATATATGAATATACAACCTATGTCACCCCATTTGTTCCCCATCACACCAAGTGTTCTCTCTCAACTATCTCCCTCCACTTTCTCATTTTTTTATCTCAAGCAAATCCCTTGTAACCACCCATAATTCCCTCCTTCCCCATTTTCTTTTAGTTCACAAACCCTCCCCTTAACTTCCATTCTCTCTTTGTTTTATCTCTCTGGCAGCCCTCTCCCACAGGCGAAAACTCCTTTGATTTTCATTCTTTCAACTTCATCTTCTTCTTTGTTCTAATTTAAGTAAGTATTCAATTTTTCTTTCATACCTTTCTTTTCTATTTTTCTTTCCTATTTTCTCTCTCTATTCAACTTAGATTTTATTTAACTTGTTGATGCTTCAATTTGAATTTTTGTTCTAATTTTTCCAGTGAAAACCTATGTTTCCTCTATATTCTTCTTCGTTTCATTCGCTGGCAGCGTCTCCATTGTTGGTCTCCTCCGGTAAGCATTTTCCTCTCTACTTCCTTTTTGTTCCTTTGAGACCTCACAGTCTCCCTCTCCCCTTTGTTTCTATTTTTCCTCGGTCTCTCTCTCTCTTCCTCTCTATTTCTCCCAGTCTCCCTCTCATTATTTCTCTCAGTCTCCCTCTTTCAGTTTTGTCTCGGTCTCTCTCTCCTTCATCTCGCTCTTCCCCCTTTGTTTCTGTTTTGTCTCGGTCTCTCTCTCTCTTTCGTCTCTCTCTTCCCCTTCTGTTTTTGTTTTCTCTCGGTCTATCTATGTCTCCCTCTCATTATTTCTCTCGGTCTTTCTCTCTCTCTCTTTCGTCTCCCCACCTCTCTATTGCGTCTCTCTCTCTTTCTCTCTCCCTTTTCTATTCCTCCCCTTCTCTTAAACTGGTTCACCTGAACCAGACCAGTTCAATCAGACGAGGCCGAACCGGTTCAGTTGGATCAGACCAGACCGAACCAACTCGGTCAGGCCAGACCAAACTTGTTCAACCCGTTCAGAGTGAACCGGCCCAAAATAGCATAACCTAACCAGTTTAGACCACCCAAACCTTACTGAACCATTTTGAACCGCTTGATAATTTACACCCGGTGTAGTTTTCACCTGTTCCCAACCTCACTCGCCCTTTAGTCAATTAAATAATTGTAGATATTATATGAATATTTTGTAATCTAGGATCCTTGGATTCAGATTATTAGTTGCTGAATTTAATTCGTAGCGAATCCAGGTAAGTGGATTTACATAATAATTCAGTTCATATGTTATAAGTGTAGAATATATCATGTGAAATTGTTTTATTATTTCTTTATGTTCAATCTTATGATCAAGTGTTTTATTTATTTTTCATATCACGATGAAATTATTTACCATGTTATATATCATTATATTTTGAGTTATATAGTTATATCGTTTATGTTTATGAACAAGTTATATGTTTACCCATGTATATGTGATAATATGAATTATGAATATTAATTCAAGTAAAGTGATAAGTAAATAGGAAGTAGACTTAATCATGTCTCTTGGTTATCAAGTAACCAGATTGTGCACGTTATTATATCAAGTTATACAGTTGGGTGTCACCATGTTCATGTTAGCGTCCTTAAGATTCAGATAACTTTAAGTGACATCAAGTTTCAAGACACTCAATCTGTCATGTTCACGTTCATGTTACAAGATCAAGTTCAAGTTGTGAATTAATTCTGGTTAGGTTGTTAATTGAGAGATATGCCTAGTCGAATTATGATCAAGCAAGTATAAGTATCGACATGTATAAGTACAAGTTCAAGTTATATGTTAACCATGAAATCGGTGTGTTATTACAAGTATTTTATATGATTAGTGAACGTGTGAAATTAAATTTGCATGAGTTATATGTTTACATTTATGTCATGTGAAACTTATTACTATGTGAATTTACTTACTGAGTATTTTTAATACTCACCCCTCATAGATGATTGTGTTATAGGTGATGGTGAGCAGCAGGAGTGGGGGACTGCCATAGGAAGCATGATTATGATTTTTAAGTTAAATTATAAAGTTATGACTTCAGTTATTTTAGAAACTATGAATATTCATGTTTAACTTTCATGTCTTATGGATTTTCATGCTTCACTTTATTATAATTTAATGAATCATTTATTTCAGTTTAATGAGTTAATATTCTCTTAAAGTAATTTTATGCTTCCGTTATTTAATGTTAAAAATAGGGTTTTCAATTTGGGGATTTTCTCAAATTAGGGTTGTAAATTGAGTTGGGGATTTTTGAATTGTGAACTTTCAAGCATGTTTAACCCTCGGGGATCAGGGCGTTATAGTTTGGTGTCAGAGCATTGGTTTTAGATTCTGTAGAATTTTCTAAGTGAAAGATATGGCATGTCACTCACTCTGCTCCCTCATCTTCTTACAAGTCAGGTACGCACGTTATATGTGTTTTAATTATTGATCGAGTATGATGTGTTTTGTTTCATTATGGCATGTTTGAATTACGTTTATGTTATATTTGTGAGATACGATTAGACTTTTGGTAAGTCTTGTGTTTATGGGTAGCAGGGCGATGACGCCCCCTACGAGTTACAACAACAATCATGCACTAGTTGATCCTACTGGTAACCCTCCAGTAGCTATGATGGATATGTTTTAAGAATTTTTGCTGTTGTTGAACAAAAACAACTGCAACAGACGATGAAGGTTAATATGCAGCAATTGATCCAGACATTCGGGAGGCTGAAACACCTGAATTTGATGGTCACTCATCCGACCCCCTGCTAGCTGACGAATGGATTACAAGACTAGTGCAGATCTTCCAGTTTATGCCATGTTTTGAGATTTAAATGGTTATTTGTGTAACATTTATGCTAACGCGGGAGGCTTGGAAATGGTGGGAGCTCATATGGAGAGCTCATGACATCGACCGTAATCAGTGACATGGGATCGTTTCAAGGAACTCTTCCTTCAGATATATTTTCCTATCACGGTCAGGACAGAGAAAAAGGTTGAATTCCTCAGACTGGTGTAAGGAGCTATGAGTGTAGCTGAATACGAGCGGAAGTTTGAAGAATTGCGTCGATACGCCATACACTATGTGGATAGCGAGATAAAAAGGCGCAGACTTTTGAAAGAAGACCACGTCTAGAGATTAAGGGATTAGTGTCGCTCCATAAGCATACGACCTATCCAGTGGTGGTTGAGGCAGCTTTGTTGATGGAACAGAATCTTCCACCAAATACACCACCACGGTTAGAGCAACCATTTCATGGAAAGAGGAAATCACATGATTCTCATCAGGGTCCCCACAATGTAAAAAGGCAGATGATCAAATCAAATCCCTTATGTGCTACATGTAACAAGTACCATGACGGTCAGTGCTTTAAGACGAAAAATGCTTGTTTTAAGCGTGGGAAGACGTGGCATTACCTCAGACAGTGCTCTCTACTTGCTCAAGGATACACTAGTAAGATGCAGGTGGTAGAGCTAAAGGGAAATTTTTCACATTAACTGACCAGGAAGCTAAGCACTTGGATGCAGTTGTGGCAGGTACATTACTTGTACTAGAACATTCAACTTTTACATTGATTGATTCCGGATCCACGTATTCTTTTATATCTGCTTCATTTGTGACTCATGCATCTTTGTTTGTTGTGCCATTGGGTTTTGAGTTATGTGTTTCTACGTCAATAATAATTCAATTAAAGTGATAAGTAAACAAGAAGTAGACTTAGTCATCCCTTGGTTATCAAGTAATCAGATTGTTCACGTCATGTTATCAAGTTATACGGTTGAGTGTCACCATGTTCATGTTAGCGTTCTTAAGGTTCAGATAACTTTAAGTGACATTAAGTTTCAGGAAACTCAATCTGTCATGTTCACGTTCATGTTACAAGAAATAGTTCAAGTTGAGAATTAGTTCTAGTTAGGTTGTTAATCGAGGGATATGCTTAGTCGAATTATGATTAAACAAGTATACGTATCGACATGTATAAGTACATGTTCAAGTTATATGTTAACCATGAAATCGGTGTTTTATTACAAATATTTTATGTGACCAGTGAACCTGTGAAATTAAATTTACATGAGTTATATGTATACATTTATGTCATGTGAGACTTATTAGTATGTGAATTTACTTACTACGTATTTTTAATACTCACCTCCCATAGATGATTGTGTTACAGGTGATGGTGAGCAGCAGGAGTGAGGGACTGTCATAGATAGCATGATTATGTTTTTTTAAGAAAATTACAACGTTGTGACTTCAGTTTGATTTCAGTTATTTCACAAATTTATAAATATTGATGTTTAACTTTCGTGTCTTATGGATTTTCGTGGTTCACTTTATTACAGTTTAATGAATCATTTATTTCAGTTTAATGAGTTAATATTCTCTTAAAATAATTTTATGCTTCCGCTATTTAACATTAAAATTAGGATAAAATTAAAGTTTTTAATTTGAGGATTTTCTCAAATTAGAATTTTAAATTGAATTGAAGATTTTTGAATTATAAACTTTCAAGCATGTTTAACCTTCGGGGATCAGAGCATTACAGATCGAGGATCAGATTGGGACTTAAAATTTTAATTTTTAGTTGTTATGCATCAAAGGTATAACTTTATATTCATTCTATCATAGTTTAGATTATATAAAGATTAGTTTTAAGATGGGGAACAGATATTCACTGCACATTCCCTTCAGAACTTCAGTCTTTAAAAGCCGATAAAGATATTTTTAGCAGCTTCCGAGTTCTCACATGCTAAATGTGTCCCTAGGCAAGATAATGGGTATGTTGACACATACACGGTCAATCATCATTTGACGAATGCACGATATTTGATGCTATATTCAAGAATCATTACTTTTAAATTGCAACGACGATCGCAGTGTCTACCTAATGAAATTCAGGGCATCAACGGATGACCCGAGGGCTACATTCGGTGTAATTTTTTTAAGTAATTTCATATTGCGGCTTTGATGGGGTCTAACTTGTAATATTATGAAGAAATGGGATTTAAACTTCAAAAAGGTTAATATAATACTTAATAGGTTCAATAGTTGCCGAAAAAGTGATGCATTTAACTTGTAGTTTCACGGCACTTCAACTCCATTGAGAGAAGACAATAAATTGCAACCTCGAAGTGGAACGAGATCGAGAGGGAATGGTCGACAATGACACATAAGCTCCTTATTTTTTTGAAAGACAACAATATTTTGTAATATGGGCGTATGAGTTTTTGAGTTATACGTGCAATGAAAAATTCCCTATGCATGGATGTGACTTGTGTGGTCAAATGATCTGAGGCGTATAAGTAATTAGTTCTGGTAGTGATTTCGTATCAAATCTACAAAAAGTATAATTGGTTCACTTTTCATTGCTTGAAATTTTTTTCCTAGCATTGATGCTCGGATTAATCTTAGCAGTAGGATATGGTTAGATTAATCCCAACCATTAAATAATTTTTAATTTTATTTTCTTTAGAAACCGGTAGAATAAGTTATCATCTGCTCCTTCATCTCTCAAATTTTTACTTTCCTCTTCTTAGACTACAACCAAAACTTAGGGCACCCAAAATCAGTAAGCATGATTTCTCCTCCAACCTCCACTGGGAACAATGAAAGCAAGCACAATTTCTTCTTCTTCACCAAATTCAGGCTCTCTCTCTCTCTTTGTCGTGGTGCTCTGTCTCCACCGTCATCCATTCCGTCGTCCACCCCTCTTTCCGTCATTCAGGTCTCTCTTTGTGTGTCTCCATCATCCAGCTCTTTCTGTTGTCGAAGAGTTTTTGCGTTGTCTAGGGCACACGATTTTCAACCACCGGGATTTCCCTACTCTCGGCTCTTTTTGTCGAAGGTAATTTCTCCTCCTCTCTCGATCTCTCTCATTCTTTTTGTGATCCTACTCCTTGTATCCTTAACTGACATTTGTTTCTTTGTCAGTGCTTATGTTTGTCTTTGAATAATTTGTGCAATTGATTCTTGAATCTGTAGTTTACCACAGAACATCACAATCACACAAAAGACAATGTGAGAATTACAAAAAATCTTTAAAATTTCAACTGTTATTTCTTCAAATTCAATCATGGTAAAATAAAAGGAACCATTTCTTGGGATTGAAGAAATTATTCACATGCTCACTAAGAAGAGAATTGGTACATGATGTTACAGTCCTTATACAAGATATACTATTATTTTAGATTGTAATTTGAAATTCATAGCATAGAGTAAAAAAGATTCAAAATTTTCATTCCTTAACTAATTTGCATCAGCTAATGTGTTCATGTCTCACTAATTAGTTAAGTGAATTCCTCAAACTTGGTAAAAGAACAACGAGCAAATGAAGGAAATTTAGCAGCATAAAAATCCAAATAGATATGCTGCAAGCATGTCGAATGTTTATTATTTATAAGCATTTGACTATTTTGAATGTTTTATAATGGTTTCTAGGGTTTTACTATTAGACTGTTTGACATTCTATTAAAGCTTACTTGGAATGGTTTCTAGAGTTTTTTCCAATTCTGCCCTACTGTCTTTGAGACTAGTGAATTTCTAGCGTTGCACTTTTTGTTGATACAAAGTTGAGCTCTGTCTTTTGTTAGTTTTGTCTAGAATTTGTGGGAGCAAAATCAATATATGACTTGTTTCTGGCAATGGTTATTTTTGGGGATTTTATTCTTTCCCAGTGTTTATTTTTTTCTAAGTTTTATTTTGTTTGTTTGGTGACTAATGAGGGAAGAAAGGATCACATGGAAAGCATAGGAAGTCAAACCCTAAATAATTGATTTATGCTTTGTTGAATGAAGTTTGATGAAGATATTTTTTAATGTCTATTGATTAAAGTTGAAAGTGTTTAGACTAAACTAATGTTCTTATCTTTCCTCAGTCTTGGGAATTTTGTGATTGTTCTTAGTGATCTAAAATCAAATTTTTGGTTTGCTTTGGTATTGATATGAGATTTTGTTCTTGATGAATATGTTTTTTAATGTCTGTTGATTATTGTTGGTTTATAGGGTCTCACTTCAAGACTATTCTTTTCAAGTTCCCCTTCACTGAGTATGTCAAACATGTCTCTCTTGAATTCCTGTAAAAAATCTGAGTAATGCACGTTTGATTGGGCATTTTGTTCGAGATGCCATGCACAAATAGCATCAAATCTAATGTACCATCCACAGTGTATGTGCGATGGCATTACTAGATCTTACTGTTGTTCTCTTTATTCTGTTGTATTTCATTTTCTCAAGAGAAACTTTGTATGTAGATTTTATCTTCCTATATCAAAAAATTTCTCAGAGCATTCTGAAGCTTCAGTTTCAAGTACTGCACATATGTTTGGACTTTCAAATTCTCCTTTGCATTCCAACATTAATAACCTTGGCCTTTCCATAATAACAATGACCTAATATTTTTTTTTTCGTGCCCATATAGTTTTTAGTAGTGCTATACTATATTCTCCTATGCGAATGAACCTAGAAAATAATCAACAATGGAAAATAAAATGTTGTGATGATACACTGTTGCTTGTTATATGTTAAAAAAAATTATTATTCATCATATCTGAGCTTATGTGGAGGAGAAATAAACTTTATATTCATCCTATCTTTCCCATTACAATGATTTGAAGTTTACATGGTGAAACAATTGTAAGGTGATGTGAAGTATTATGTACTGATTAGTCTAATGGTTGGTGTCCTGTTTTACAAGATCTCCCCCATCCCCTATCCCCTGTTACTTTATTTGTTGTTATCTCTATTTTCTTTTCTACAAATAACGAGTTTTGTTTGAAAGCTCCTTATGTAGAGTTGTGGGATGAAGTAGAAAAGTTGTCCAATTTATTTTTTGTGCTGATTAGATGTGAGTTAGATTGAAAAAAAGATAATGACTTTGCTTTGTGTTGATTAAATGTGAGTTCTTTCTGAGTTATTTTCTGAGTCAGATTGAAGAATATGCTTTGTGCTGATTAGTTATTTCTAAGTTAGATGTGAGTTATTTATAGGAAAGTTGATTATTCTCTTTCAATTTATGACAATGTAATATGATAGTCTGCTCTGTGCTGAATTTTGTTTTGGATTTTGATTTCATTCAATTATAAAAGTTCCTCCTTACTTTTTTCAGGTGAAACTTCCTAATTATTTGTCATCAATAGAGAAGACTTGTCGACATTTGCAAAGTTGCTAGTCATTTACTTCTGGATTTTGAACTCATATTAGAATTTCATTCTCAGTATCATTAACTGCAATTGGCTTTACTTAATAAAATGGAATTTGCTATGTTTGTAGACTAGTTTCTCATGTTTTGCCTTTTTCATGTTTCTATACAGAATATTATAGTTGGAAGTAGATATTATTTTAGGCCAATCTACTTTCATAGAAACAATATTATTTTTAGATGTATGTTTGTTATTAGATGAATACATAATGTACATGTTATCGTTTTCCTATAATACTAGCGTACATGTTATCCTTCAAGCAATCAAATAAAAGGGAAAGTCATACTTTAGATAGAACTACATGAACAACGTCGTTTTTATTTGATTATAGAGATCTTGACATTTCTAGAATTTTTAACTAGCTTACCTACGTGGTGGAACACTACTACAATTTTGTCTTTAGATGACAGTCACATCTTTGATACAATGACAACTCTCTAAAATCTATCAAAGGAAAATAATGTAGGTTGGGGTAATTTGGGTAAGATGACAGCTAAAAAATTAGTTTTTATAAATGTGTTCTCTACTATGCTAGCTAATTTTTGGGCTGTCAATATAACTTCTTATTATGACACTGAAAAAAAAACTGTCATTATTTTATGGTGTAAAAGATTTTACTATTTACCTCAAAGTTCATTTTATTAACGAAAATGCCACACTATATAATCAATCTAAACCTAATTTTACTTTTACTTTGTCATTTTTGTCTTCTCGGCGACTGTCTCTGGTTACTCTCTCTTCCTCTCCCCCCTCTCTCTCAATCCAAACTAGAATTTCTCACAAATGCCCTAGCAGCTTTGATTTAGACATGAAGTTAGTGTACCTGAGAATCCCTCTTTCTCCTTCTTTTGTCCTTCACGTTCTTCAAAAGCTCAGACCCTCAACCTCGAATCCTAGATAGTCTTTTTCCCTTTCTCATTCCTTTCTTCATTTCTTTAGAATAGCTCGAGCTCGACGCCTACACTTCGACGATGATAAGTTCATACCTCCTGCCACGTCTTCATTCTGTCCAGATCCAGTCCAGAGAAGCTCCATCCCTTCACTTCAATGGTGATAGTTTCAGAGCTCCTCTCCCAACGCACGCCTTCATTCTGTCTTGATCTAGAATAGCTCACTCCTTCATTATATCCATTGATGCATGCAGTGGATCTTAGAGGCGAGTGACGCCTAAACGTAATCATAGCATCTTGATGCCTCGACGCCTCCAGGCCCTTGACACCTCGAAGCCTAGACGCTTGAGATAGAATTCTAGATCTGCGTAATATTTATTTATTTGGTACGTTTATATCTTTGTAATACTGATTTAAATCTGATTATAGTTGATTTAGTTGGTGTAGATCTGATTTGGATCTTATTTAATTGCTCATTGCTGAGTCTTGTGGATGTATAATTTTTTATTGTAATGTTTATCTTAATAGCCTTGAATGGTAGGACTTCTGAACCTTGTTTTGGATGGTCCTTTGATGTTGGTTTTTATATTGTTATGTATTATTTATATTTGAATATGTTGCTATATATTACTAGTCATGATAGAGTGCAACGGAATATGTATTCTATTCAACCTTTATTTGTAAAGATATTGATGTTGCAAAAGAGGTATGCTATTTCTTTTCTAAGTTAGAGTAATATTTAGTTCAATTCTTTAAGGTGATTTTCAATTTAACGATTGGATGTTCTAAAGTTTGTTGCCATTATGTGATTACATACGTAGCTGCATTCTGATACATACAAGATTAGTCTTGAAGGTTTAATTTAGGATTTGGGTTTATATAAGTACATTTTTAAGATGGAATGCATATGAATACTTGATGGGTTTAGGACTTGACATTTCAATATGTCTCTATGGCCTCAACACGCATATATTCCATTACTCATGGTCTACATGTTCCACATTAAAGTATTATGGATTAGTTTATAGTTTTAACTTCAAAATTTTTTTGGAAGAATTTTGGTATAAGTTGGAGAACTTTAACTAGTGCTCTCTTAAGTCTGTTGGTTGGCAACCTTGAACTCAACTATCATTTACCGTGAACAATTAAATGTTAGATCCATTTTTACTTGGATGACATAAATTATATTGTATCATGACCCTTTTGGAAGTCAGTATAACATGTAAGCATTATGGATGCCATTTTTAGTTGATAATGTGTTGGCATTTATGATTTATCTCATGGTTTTTAGAGATTTCATGAAGGAAATGATTTGGGTTACAACAAAACCCAAAAAGTAACATAGTGAGTATGTGATGGTGCTTCTTGATCCTTGAAACTCAAGTGATAGTTTATGAAATATTTCTCTTCCTTCCCACATATGATTTATTGATGTCTTGTTTTTTGTTTGCATTTTATAGGTTGCTTTTAATAAGGATGTTCGCTTCCAAGTGTCACCCTTAAAGGTGATATCTTTCAACCAAGTGGTCTTTTAGCTGGTGGAAGTCGCAAGTGTACATCATTACTTTTGTTTCTTCTGAGTTGAATTTATATGTTATATTGTTACTGCGTACATATAAGTCGACGGCTCCGCTCCTAAAGAGATTAGCTTACTTGATTTATGTTATCCAATGTCCAAGCGATAGTGGCTGTTGTTTACCTTGAAAAAGCTAGCGCGCTCCACTGAGTGGATAGAGCTAATATCATTATTGTGTTATAAGTTGAGCGTGAATGCTATCGTAGTAGTATGAACCTTCTAGTTCTAGCTAGTTAGTTTTATTTGACAATCTGGCTTCACAGGGGTGGTGGTGATCTATTGAGGCAACTTCATGATCTGACTGGGGCTGAAGTGAAACTAACAATAAATTAGAAGAGATTGTATGAAATCAAAGCAAAGGTAGACCTTGATTTTATTTTCTCTGATGAATTAGAAGGAAAGACATGTAATTATTCTTGGTAGTGGTACATTTTAGACACAACTATAGCTAGAATGTGTTGAGGTATGTATTTTACTTATTTGCGACTGTCCTTATTTATAACATTGAGTGTAAGGGCCTTTATCAAGAATCTCATATGATTGTAATTTCCAACTCAAAAATAGAGAACACTTTAAGTGTTGATGATGAATGCAAATAAAATACTAGTATTTTGTCATGAAATGCTTCTTCATTTGCCACAACAAATTTGTCCAAATCTAATTACTATCGAATACTCTCGCCTTAAATATTTTAACAATAATAAATTTATTTCTTTTGTTGCTAGTTCATGCCTCTTCAGAAAAAGTATATGGACCTGAAGAAACAGTTAGAGCTTAAATTGTATGATCTTTCACTATTTCAGGGAAGAGTTGAGTAAAATGAGCATCATAAGGTTAGTTTTTTTCTCTCTCATAACCGTCAACCCTGCATCTAAATCATTGCCATCTCTTGGCTTAAATTTTGAATGTTTATATTCTATTACTTTACTTTCTTTTCCCTTTGGTACTATCTAGCTTGGTGAATTAGTAAAGAAGATTGAGAACGACCTTGAAGAAGCAAAATCTGCTGCAAAAGAGAAGGCATGTGTTTGGGAACTGCTTCATAAATATTTGGTGTTCTAATTAACTATGGCATGTGATTGGATGAACCCTTTAGGACTGTATATCTATGAAATAAAAAAAAGGAGTCCAACTGTTACAAAAGCTGGTCTCAAGAGACAGGTCTAGAGCAAAGAGGCACTCTTTAAGGAAAGTTCACTACTTTTGCTAGTGCTTAGGCCATCCTAAGGTAAATACCCTTGACTTTGTTAAAAATGGCACAAGAACATGGTTTTATCTCCCTCTTTATGCATAATGTATGTGAAAGAGCGGTGAAAATATGTATTATCTTTTCATCCATCACCCTTTTGTTTCTTCTTATGGAATCGGTTGAGGTCGAAGCTTCATTTGAGTTGGGTTTTCTTTTGAAACTTCCCGAAAAGGTCATGATATTGTGGCGCACTGGTGTAACTGCTATTTTGTGGTGTCTTTGGTCTGCATGGAACATGAGGAAGTTTTAGGATTCTATCGAGGATTTGGAGTGCTTATGGGATGAGATTCATTTTTTGACATATAGGATACCACATAGTTCAAGAATTTACCTCTATTTTTAATTAATTCTGATTGGTTGGCTGCTTGTAAAGATTAAAGTTCATTTTTAGTTCTTTTGGTGTTCGATTATGATGCTTTTTCCTCATATTTTTATGTTTGTTTATCTTTAATGGATGTTTCAGTTTCTTATAAAAATGAGATCTTCTCTAATATATGTTTTTGTTCTTGTTTATGTTTAGGACCATTTACACTCTGCAGTCATGCTTGAGCAAGCATCTTATCATGCTATTTTCAAGGGAACAACATGGAGCCATATCAAAGACCATGTCTATTTCTATATTGGATAGTGAGTTTTTAGGACTTTGGGCAGTAGTAGTTTGCATAAGTTTCTCTTCGCAACTTTTTTATAGAAATAAAAAGTTTCTCTTAGCAACTATGAAGCAACTATGTTGAAGAAGATTATCGTAATATCTTTTTTAATGTAGGTGTGGTATGCTTCTCTTGAGATCTATGATATTGTTGTCAAACATATGTTGGAAGTTCTTGTATGTAGTCATCAGTCAAAGGCTACACATGAATTATTCCTAACATACTTTCTCCAAGTTGTTCAGGTACCATGGTTATGTTGTTTCCCTCGTATATGTTTCTAGAGCTTATATTCAATATACTGCATTCGGCATAATTCATAACAATTTATTTAACATCATCTGTAACCACACTATCTTGTTGTGTAAGATTTTGAATTTCCTTAGAATGTTATTACATTCTTTGTGATTTGGTTATTTGGTGGAGGATTTTTTTTTGAAAATATGTCCCACAGTTCTTGCCTAAATCTCTCCCTCTATGGCCATCTATATATGTTATTTTCTTGATATTTTCATTACCATTCATAGTTCATCCATATCTTTTGATCTGGAGTCCTCTCTCCATCCATGTATTTAATAATCATAATTTTTTTATGTTGGATCATGTAGCTAGAAAATAGGAAAAACATATGAGGTGTTAAAACTCTAGTTGCCTAAAATCAATTTCTCATCACTTAGGGTTGTTTTTGAAGACCATCGAACTTTTGTTTCACCTGTAGTTGTAAGTGCCTTAGCTGATTGCAAAATTTCCCCTTGTTCCTATCTAACATCTTTAGAATTCAGCATGCTGGTGATCGGAAGTTTATTATCCTATACTTTGCAGTTACGGATGATTAGTTTCTTGGATCTTGTAAACAAAAAGAATGCCGTATATTTTTCTGTGTCTGTCATAGGTATATTGATATCGCAATCTATGGTAATAAGTTGCATACATCAAATTGTAGTTCTCCAATTTTTAGTTATGCTTGTGTTCATTGAGAACTAGACAAGTTTTATGTTTTTTTGAAGCTGTTATCATTTTCAACAACTATCATGTTATAAAGACATTGATATGTCTTAGTTATCCGCAATGGAATAAGATAAGCTTACAAAAAAATGAAATAAGATAAGCTTGTAATAGGTGTTGAACTTTTATGCAAAAAAAGCTTGTTATACATGTTGATTAAAAGTTATTTTGCCATTAATGTAAATAAAAAAAATCTGTCATGAGAGGGTAATTAAATGAAAAAAACAATCATGGAAAGGCATTTTTTTCTTTCCATGATAGTATTTTTTTAAATAATTTGGACATTAGATGACAGGGATTCCCCGTTATCTAATAGTTTTTGGCATAACCTATAGTTACAAGTATTCTCTGTCATCTAATTGGTTTTTGCAGCACCCTATTATGATGGTTTTTGTTGAAAAAGAGTAAAGATGACAGTCTGATAGATGATAGGCGGTCAACCGTCATATAGGGATATAATGACGTGTTTTAACCGTCTTCTAAGGCCGAAATTGTAGTAGTGGAAATTTATTAATATGATTATTTTAACATGATAAATTATGAAAAAACTTGGAGAAGAGCATGTTGCAACTAGATCAACTAAGTTTCTTGCATTCTTTAAATTCTTTATACATCATGTTTATCATCTATTAAGATTGTTGATATATGTAACTTCTAGTTAATTCATTTTCTGAAATAGTCATTGCATAAAGCTGATTAATAACATAATATGGGCAGATGTATTCAAGAACATAACATTGGTATGCCATTTTAACATTCTTACTAGATGATGTCCAATCCATTATAAATTAGTATCAGGGATAATCATGATAAGAAGATATAATAACATATATTTCAGATGGCTAACACAAATGTCAACGTGAAGAAAACACAAAATGATTTCTTTGTATACTTGTAAGTAATTAATGAGATCATCAATTTAGTGTTACATATTTTCATGTAACTTGTTTCAATGTTAATGTGGTTGTTTAAAACTAAAATAGTGTGAAATAATGTGCTAAAATGAGAGCGGCAGGTGAAAAGATTAATGGTCATGAAGTAAGTATGTTTAAACAAACATTACATTATAACATGGAATTGATAAATTTTGATTGTAATTTAAGTGAGTTTGTGATATGCAGACACAAAAATATCTAGCTTTAAAGTGGAATAGTATGACGAAGGAAGCAAAACTTAATTATTTAAAGGAAAATGAAATCCATGCCATTGAAAGTGTACTGAAACAACCCGGTCCTAGTCATCTAAGAAGACCTGCCTTTAAACATAAGTTGCTCACACGCTGTACACCCGAGAAATTTACGAATCTTGTTGGAAATTTCGATGAGGGGAAGATGAGGGCAGTCGTGGAGATGGGATTTGGAGGGTTGTTTGATATTAAATGTCACAAGCTAAAGAGGAACTTCTTGCAACAACTATTATATTGCTTCCATCCAGCCACTTGCACGTTGAATGTCCATGGGTCGACATTCAAAATGACCGTAGATGATGTGACTTCTATACTATGCAATCGGTGGCGAGGAGATCAAATTCGATGGTGATGTGAAAGATCAAAAGCAAAGTGGGTGAACGCCAAAGGTGATATTCTGGTGAATGCCTTGTCAAAATTCTTGATTGAGGAGTCTGACGGTGATTATTGGAGGCAAGCTTTTGTGCTATAAACTGCTGGGGTTTTTTATTATCTCCTCGATCAAAACCAATCGTGAGTCATTCATGGTTGTGCGCTTTTTCTATCTTTTAGCGGTGGTTTTTTCTCTCTTTTAGCGACGGTTTAAAATAGTTCATACAAACACTGATATATACACATGTAAAGTCATAAACCCGGTGACATCTGACACGAGGAAATGAGAGAGTGAGAACAAAAATGAGATAGGAAGAGAGAGAGGGAGAGAACATAAATGAGACAGAGAAATAAAGACTCACAGGCATCAATAAAAGGCGAGGATGACCACAGATCTATGACGGGGAACTGACAAGTGATCAGATCTGAGTTTCATCTGCGAATCGCCTGAGAATCGCCCAAGAAAACGAGAAAAAATGAGAGAAAAAGTGAAAGAGAAATAATGAATTCGTGAATTGGGGGTTATGGATTTAAGGTACCTTTACCGACAGTTTTAAACCGTCGCTAAAAGAGAGAAAAAACCACCGCTAAAAGAGAGAAAAAGCGCCAAAAAGGTTTTTTGCAAACATTTTGCAGCAGTTTACAAGAATCGTTGTTGATCTATAGCGAGGGTTTTTAAAAACCGCCGTCAAAAGTTTGACCGGTTTTTTTTTCCGGCGGTTGGAATAACCATCACCGTAAAATCGCCAGGGAAAACTATTTTTCTTGTAGTGTTTGGGTGAATACTCTTGGCTCTTGCTCTATTCTTCATCCATGCACATAGTTCACCCTAGTAGTAAATGAATGTCCAAACTCTAGAACTTCTTAAGTCTCAAACTTGATCTTATTTAAGGGATAGATTTGGAGGATACTAGTTACAGTAGTTACATTTAGAGTCACATCGAAGTATAAGTCTCACACGAGGACTATGTATGGGTTGTAGACTCCATTTTGTATCGGGTGAAATAGTTGACAAGTAATAATAAATTTGTTAGTAGCACGATTTGCGAGTATCAATTCATATGATGGATCACATTTGCAAAAAAGTTGTTCTGGTTGAGTAACATAATTGTACACCATTGGAAATCTAGTGATTTACAGAATACAAAATTTATTGGTTAATTAACTCCTCTTACAAACTCAATAAAGAGACATAATAAAAGAGAAACTTCATAAAATTTTGAACCCAACTGTCCATCTATCTGAATAGTCTGAATAAAATGGCAATAATTCTCTCTAGGAAATGACAGATTGGATTCCATAAAATGGGTTAGAATCCAGAATCAATGATCTTTCTAATGGTAAATACTTAGCTTAATAGATACAACAGAAACATCTGCTGAAGTAGTTTATGATATGCCATATGAATTTGGTTTTTTGGAAACTTAAGACACTAGTGTGAATATTTCGACTTCTGTTACTTCATGGTTAATAATCTGATGCCGCCTTATTAAATACTTAAAAAAATTTCTCAAAATTTTTCATGTGTGTTTCCTAACATTGGGGAGGAAAACCTGGAACACAGGGTCTACTTGAGAATGCTTTTTATAAAAGAATTTTCTAAAAACTATTTTGAGAAATTTTTATTAAAAGATGGGTAGAAGAAAATTTGTTTGGGTGATATGTGTTTAGAGAAATTTTTTCATAGTTTTTTTATAAAAAAATTATTTCACCTTTTGTCTATTTCCATCGAACAGACAACACCACCACAACTGAAAATAGTTTGTCGTTTCTCACGTAATGAAACCCTCTCTTCTTAAATGGAAAGATAGAATTAGCATTTTCTCAATTCCATTCATCTTTTTCAAGATTTATACCCCAAACAAACATTCACTACAAAAAATGATATTTTGTGACGGTTTAACAGTGACGGTTGTAATAATATCTAAACTGGCCATTTTCTCTAGATCTTTTGAATATCTAATTTATTTAATGATATTTATCAGTTATAGGAAAAAGAAATTGAACAGTGCTTTTTTTATACAGTTACAAATTCTATAAGGATGAGGCTACGTAATGTGAGTGGAAAAAAAGTTAGATAAAGGAAAATCAATTGATATTCATTAGTGAATTAGACGTTACACTCTTGTAACTGATTAAAAAATTGATACAAAGCCCAGACAATTAATTAACTTTAATGCCAAATTTAAATAAGGATAATGTGGTAGGTCTTAGTTATTATTGGCAACTCCGCACCGCACCCCTTATCAGTGACAACATAAGGCCTTTCCTTGTCCCTCACTCTTAATGTAAACTATAAAGTTAGTCCCATTATATATAACAATCACATTTGGTTGTGTTTCTCGTTATAGCTTTAGAGTACTAGTGAGTAGTGCTTCAATATTGTGATTACAATATAAAGACCGTACATGCAAAGGTGGCTAGAAATGTCTGAAAATGGTAAGTGTTTTAATCAGTAGTATTATAAATTATAATCATACTCCGCAAGGCTCAACCACCATATGTATACACTTGCAATATATATCTAGTTAAGTTGTGTACGGACATATATAGGATCGCTCTCACATGCCGGCCCGACATGAATGTCGGAGGTTTTTGGTGAACCATCACACG
Source organism: Datisca glomerata (assembly GCA_003255025.1). Lineage (NCBI taxonomy): Eukaryota > Viridiplantae > Streptophyta > Magnoliopsida > Cucurbitales > Datiscaceae > Datisca > Datisca glomerata. Next base: position 127,278 of record QANY01008047.1, read on the forward strand.
TATTTAGTGAATCTCTACACGCATTTAGTGAAACCTCACATATTTTTAGTGAACTCTAACATCCATACCGGTCTAGTATTGTAAAATTTTTCCTAAGTAATATAATCGTAACATTTGACCCGCAATAATTAATATTAGAATTATTTTGATTTATCATTTGTGTCACATCAAATCCACGTTAAATGTTGATGCATTAGTGTAACATAATTTGTAAGTTTGATGGTGCATGGATAGTAAATTGTATAGATTATGACTAAGAACATTACAATTTAAAGTGTGAAAGAGTGTTTACAACTCACTCACATAAATACAAAATCAATCGAGTACTAATACTAAAAAATTTCATATGCAAATCAAAATTAAAAATGTAATTTAAAGGTTAATCTTCTAAGTTATACTCACTCTCTCTCAATCTATCATTTTCATTATATATCACCCTCATCCTTTCTCGTACTATCGTGTATATAAAAAAATATAGGTGATGATAAAGCACGTATACATAACTAGTTATTATACTAAAGCGGATCCCCAAACCCCCTTTAAGAAATTGAAAAATTAAAACAAAGGGTGTTTCTTTAAATTAAAAAATGTTTGATACTCTTTGACACAGCACGTATACCCAGTGTCACCAGGACAATTTCAGTGACTGTTTGGTCAACATACGTCACCTTTCTCAGCATGTCCGGCTGCACACATACCTAATATATGTATACGCATCATCATTATCTTAATATGCATGCCTTATAAAATTTATTTTTTGAGGTCCAAAACATATGAAATTTTTCTTGATGTTTTTGTAGTTAAAATAACAGGTCAAAAAAGGATCAGGCTTCTCTTATGTTCTAATGAACACGAGGATACTTTGCCAATTGTAGCCAATCCATTCAAGAAATAGGCATATACCAAACCTAATTAAAAATAAAAGAATAAAAAGCAATTGGTTCTTTAGTTAAGGTATTCAACGTATTTGTGCTGTACAGATCTAAACCAACAGTTTAGATCCATCAAATATAACCTCATATTAAAAATTATAACCATGGGTGATATGCAACCCTAATTAAAGGCTAACTAGTGTTGGAAAAGCATCATACAAAAGCATATGATTACCGCTTCAGTATAGAAAGCAAATAATGCTTTCTTATTTAAAAATTACTCCTTTGGTAAAAAGCGATAATGGGAATGTACGTACATGATAAGAGTTGGTGGATGCTTATTGGCTTCGATGCTAATTCGAGAGAAGGCAGTACAGAACTTATAGTTTTTTATTGTAACTTGGCTGCATGAAATTATGGAATACATATTATTTACAATGAAGTATTACATGTAACCAGTCTAGTAACAGTATTAATTAAGAGTAATCTCATAGTTGATCATCTTCTGTATGCAGATTCATGTGAGATGATCTAAATTTAAGATCATTACGGATACCATAACATAACCTTATATATATACACACATGGGTATCTAGTTTTTAATATAAACAAATATTTTCAGTTTTCTTGAATATCTGTTTCTCTATAGGAGAATTTAATTAAGATTCATGCATGCTTAATCGCTTGTTTGAGTCTACTTTCTCTCCTAGAGAATTTTTTTTATGATGGCTAGCTAAAGTGTGTTTCACTTTCAAGAGTAAAACATCCAAAGAACAGAACAAAGAAAAGGAAATGGCTTGTTTTTGTTTCACCACTTCCTCCCAAGTGCCCATTAGTTTTAAGAAATAAAAGTTGCACAAAAAGCGAACACACAGTTTCTTTTGTTTCATGGGGTTGAAAGAGGTATAAAATATTTCTTGTTGGAGTAATTTTAAGTTGATAGAGTTAAAGCCAAATATTTGTTTGACAAAGTGAGGTATCATTCATGTTTAGTCTTACATGTTATATATTATGTCTTTCGTGCTAATTTTCCTTAGAATTTTGAATGTTTACCCATCATTCTGCTCGTAGTGAATATCATCAATCCAGCCATGCAGCCAAGTCAGCTGTGAAGGAGCCAAAAGTTAGTTAGTCAGTTATCAAACTGATCAATAAAACTTGCACATGTTGTAGCTGTTAGAGAATTGCTTCTCTGTTATACCTTTATTTGAAAGTCTAATTTATTGATTCTCTCACAATCTTTTCACTTGGTATCAGAGTAAATAGAAATCTTCTGGATCAAGTGAGTCGAGCAGCTATTCTGCATCTACTTCTACGAAAATCAATGAATTAGTTGCCACATCATTAAAAGTAAAGTTTCAGAGCCAATCAAAATGAAGGAAGAAGATCACTGTCGTGGTCAACTGAGGTCAAGTGAGTGTGACCGTTCGATGGAATTAAAGAACAAGATCGGTCTAGAGTAATGGCTGAAGTCTGAGTCAAAGTTGATAGAATATTCTTTGTCCTCTATTTCTGTTGTAAATAGTTACAGTAAATCAGATTTTATGTAATCAACTTGTACTCTCAAATTTTGCCTATAAATAGAGGCTAGTGTGATCGTTCGATGGAATTAAAGAACAATAAACAAGGGCTTTAGTAGGGGTGTTCAACGGTCGGTCTGATCGGACTTTTGGAGGAAAATAAGACCAGACCGAAAATCACGATCCTCCTATACGGAGGACCGAACAGACCAAAAAACTGGAAAAAATATGAACCGACCAGACCGAAATTCAACGGTCCTTTCGGACGGACTTAATGGACTAAATACCTGTTTTACAATAAATATATTATTTAACAATAACGACAAATTTTGACTAGGAGTTTATCATATCTAAACATATCCAAACTTCAAAGTACTAATATTCAACATTTAAAAATATCCAAAGTTCAAAGTACTAATATCTAATATTCAAACATATTCAAACTTCAAAATACAAATAATAATAATATCCAACATTCAAATATCTAAAAAAAAGTAAATCAGAAACACAACAAAACGTAGAAGTTCGTCCATCTCCAGCCTTCAATCACATCATGGAATGGTAATGACAGCCTCCTCTTGCATCTTGATACATTCTATTCTAATGAAGACAATGAGTTCAGAAACATAAAGATGATGAGTTCAATAGCATGTAAAAAAATATAAATAACAATATATAAATGAGTTATCTTCATCTATTTCCACAATCTTTTGTAATGTCTCATTGAGATTAATATGCACAGGTTTACTCAGAATCCAATTTTTTGCACATATAAGGAGAGGGCCTGAGCTAAGGCCGAGGGAGAAGAAGAGGGTCTAAACTGAGGCCAAGGGACAGGGAGAGGGTCTGAGCTGAGGCCGAGGGAGAGGGAGATGGAGAGGGTCTGAGCTGAGGCCGAGGGAGAGGGAGAGAGAGAAGGTCTGAGCTAAGGTCGAGGGAGAGGGTCTGAGCCGAGGCCGAGGGAGAGGGAGAGGGTCTCGTTGAGGCCGAGGGAGAGGGAGAGGGTCTAGGCTAAGGCCGAGGGAGAGAGTCTGAGCTGAGGCTGAGGGAGAGAGTCTGAGCTAAGGCCAAGGGAGAGGGTCTGAGCTGAGGCCGAGGGAGAGGGAGAGGGTCTGACCTGAGGCCGAGGGAGGGTCTGAACCGAGGCCGAGGGAGAGGGAGAGGGTCTGAGCTGAGGCCGAGGGAGAGGGAGAAGGTCTAAGCTGAGGGCGAAGCGAGAGGGTGGCTGGACTCTAGAGGGGAGACGCGAGAGGCTGGCTGGACTCTGGAGGTGTGACGCGAAGAAGGAGAAGGTTTGCGTCTAACTGAGCTGAGGAGAGGGATAGGGTCTGAGCTGAGGGAGACGCTTGAGGCTGGCTGGACTCTGAAGGGGAAACGCGAAGAAGGAGAGGGGTTGGCTGGAGCTGGACTGAGGCGTGAGTCGCGTGACGCGAAGAAGGAGAGGGGCTAGGTCTGGAGCTGGACTGAGGCATGAGTCGCGTGACGCGAAGAATGAGAGAGGCTAGGTCTGGGTCTGCGTCTGACTGAGCTGAGGGAGAGGAGAAACCTAACCCTAAAAAAATTATATATATATATATATATATATAGTATCTATACGGTCGGTCTGGTCGGTTCGGTCCAGAATTAACAAAAATTCTGGACCGGTCCAAATTTCCAGTCCTCTCTAAAAGAAGGACCAAGCTGACCATTAACAATAAAAAACCGTCCAGACCGATCAATTTCAGATCGGACCGGTTCGGACTAAACGGTCTGGACGATTTTTGAACACCCCTAGGCTTTAGCGACCAACAAGCCCCAAAAATTTGTCGTGAAAGATGTTTGTTGCGAATTTCATCACTTTTGCTTCGTCAGTGAAAGTATTTCGTGATGAAATACGAAAATCGTTACGCTAGCCTTCAGCGACAAAAAAACTGGTCGCTAAAGGCTTTCGCGATGAAAATAAAAGTTGGTCGCCAAAGGGTTTTCGCGACCAAAATAAAACTGCTCACAAAAGGCTTTCGCAACGAAAGTAAAAGTTGGTCGCCAAAGGGTTTTCGCGACCAATATTTCTTTTGGTCACAAAAAAAAATTTGTGAGCAAAAAAAGTTTCGTCGCAAAAACCTTTCGCCACAATATTTTTTGTCTCGAAATATTTTTGGCGACCAAATTTTACATTACAAAATGATGTGATAGCAATTAATATCACATGTAATAGCAATTAATATCATCAGAAAATTTATCAAACCCAATATTTTTCTAAGAAGTACATATATTAGTCATTAATATAGTAGTTCGCTACAAAATCTTTGAATCATAATTTATTACAGAATGTAGTTCACAAATGTATCCATAGAAAAATAAAAAAGAGAGTATTTAAAGCTTGATGTTACAACTACAAAGCTTAACAAATATTCTAAAGCTCATGTTTTGGTTGTTGAGTCATCGTCAGGAGATGAAAAACCGTTTTGACGAGCCCAAGCAAGTAAGCTTTGTAGTTAGCTCTCCATCGACTTGATTTGTTTCTTTAATTCGATATTTTAAACTCCAACTTGACTCTTTTCCTTGGAAGATGTCGGTGGGGCTCCATGTCCAAAACCTTTATTTTGCCCAATGACTTCTTCAACTATCTCTTCTTCAGAACGAGGTGTGACATTCTCAGCGATAGGCTCATCTTGTAAAGCACACATGCATTCACTACAATAAAAAAGGCTAGGATAGCGGCCAAAAAAGGCTATCATAGTGTATCGATAGCGTTTCTAAAAAACGCTATGTATACTGACGTTATTAAAAGTCCGCTACCTATGATAGTATTTTGTAAACGCGACGATAGCATTTTTAAAACGCTATGAAAGGCTTTTTATAGCATTTCTTAAAACCTATCAAACGCTTTTCATAGCGTTTAAAAGCACTATAAAAGTCATTTCATAGCGTTTTAAAAACACTATAAAAATCTTTTCATAGCATTTTCTAAATGTTGTAGTAGGTATTTTACAGCGTTTATAAATACTATCGTGGTCTTTCATAGCGTTTTATAAATGCTACCGTAGGTATTTCATAGCATTTTTCATTACTTATTGTTTTGTTAATGTTATTAAATATTTTTTATAACTTTTTTTATTACTTATACTTACAATTGTACAAATATAAAAATAAAAAACTTTTCAAAAAATATCATGAAATAACAAAATCATTTCTTATTTTATTTAATTAATCAAAATTATTACATACTAATTGTCTATAGAAATCACATCTCAAAATGATAATTGCATATTGATTTTTACATAGAGTAAGCAAAAGTAATTTATAAAAAAAAACTAAAATCTAGTATACCTCATAGATGGAGGTACCCTAGGAGCTAATCCACGAGATCGTCCAGCTCTATGAAATCCTCTTCCAGTATGGAAAGTATTTGCTCAGCAGATGTGGCATTAGTAAAAGTAGGAACACTTGATGTAGCCACCTGCACACCAGTAATAATAGAAGTTAATTATCTTAGCAAACTGAAGAAAGATAGTAAAAGTTAAGTATCTTACCATATTTGTTTGGTGACCTGATGGAAACCGTAAGATGGTAACAGAAGCAGACCTAGTAATGTCCGGACCATGTACATCAACGGTATCTCTTGTCTGAATTGTCGATATTTCATTCTTCCCGTTAACAGAGTTTCCATCATCCACTTTAGCTTCAACAACATCATTTACAGGAAGCCCATCATGATGTATGCCAATATGACATACAACTGAAAAACCTTCCTCACCACAAGAACTTAAGCCATTCTTTGACATGCTATTTCTCTTATGACTTCTAACAAAAATACGACATAGGACAAAAGATGCCTGTAGGTAATATGAAATATGAAGTTTTAATGTAAGAAATAAAACTTATTCTAATTGAAATTACCAAGTAGCTTAATAGAGAGATATTAGATTACAAAATCATAGGGATATGGCCATACTCGCGATTATAAGACACAAAACATTCACACAAACATCAATAGGATTTCTTCTCTTAATTATCTTCTCTTTATATGATTGACAAATAGCAAGTGACTTTCTCAAAAGAATGAATAATCCTAAGACATGTTGTAATTAAGTTATAGAATCTTGCAGCATGTAGCTATTTTCATTCTGGCAAAAAGTATATTCTAGTAGGAAAACCTCTCGATCTTTTTCTAAATGCAACAATTGACAAACTTCTTACTGCAATAAATCAGAGAACTCTAACCCATAATGACAGGAGTCAACTTCACTCATTCTAATTATAGACTCGTCCCTCAACTGAAAACAATGAGCTGCACCAGGTTTCTTCTACTTCATTGTCCTAAAAATTGCAAAACTAGCAAACGAAAAGCAGAACATATATAACAATTGATAATTTATTTTTGATAAGTAACAATTGATAATTTTATTTTTGATATGTAGAGATAATTATTGTAATCTTTTAAATTAGGTAAATCATGAATTAAGAAAACTAAAGGATAATGAAAGGTATCGTTGAAAATCTACAGTCTCTCACGAGCTACAAACAAATAGAAAATTGTTGTTTATGAAATATACCTCCAACTATCTGCTCTTTAGAGAATTCACTCTCCAAATATTTTAAGCATGCTGCTCAACACTCAAGAAAATTACATAAACAAAATAGTTAAAGAAAATTCTTTAACTGCTTAACCAACAAGAAATTGAGAAAAGACATTGAGAAGCAGAATACCAAAGGAAATTTGAAGTACTTAAAATTTGAGAGAATACACGCCAAGCAGAAATATCAATAGAAGATGAGATGCTATACACCACATACTTAACAAAGAAAGAAAAATCATGAAATCATACTATAGATTCTAAACTAGTATAGAACAACTGTCCATTTTGAAAGCATTTAACATTCTGCCCTTTGACCAGACCAGGTTATTCTACCAGATCAATGATTTTACCGAAAACTCTAAAGAATGGAAATGCAAAAATTATATCATGCATTTCCCTATTAAGTTGTAAGATCTAAACACAATTGTAACCAAACATGTCATTGACACTGTTAAGAAAGTAGATAATAGGTTTAGACATATTTAGCACAAAACCAAATAGATCTAAGTGAAAAACCATTGGAATGGCGCAATGAAATGCTATTGTCACAGAATCCATGAATGCTCTCTATTTATGGATTTTAGCATGGAAGAATAAACGCAGAAACCATAACAAACCTACTAAATAATAAATAACATAATCATCCTTTTAAATAAAATAAAGTGATACGGAAACTATGCGTTTGTTCTATGACAATCAGCACATCAAAAACCTATCCTCATCAAGCATTAAAGTTCCAGGTACTGCCACTATCTCTGCCTTCAGAACTGGTAAAATTTGGATGGATTTAAGCTGGTTGTTAAGTTAGAATTTTTATAGGCTACGCAGTACCACTTTAATATCCTCAAATCAACAAAACACAAGCAATAAAAGGAGCCTCACCAACAGAGTTGATTTCTAATTTGATATTAATCAACACATAGAATTAAAGACAAAGTAGACACTTCTAAACAATACAAAGGGTGATTTGGTATAACGTGGTAATCTAAGCGAAGACAGCAAAAGAACTTCAGTCACTGAGAGTAGGAAAATATAGCAGAGCAACACAAAAGGAAAAGGCCAAGTGTTTTTTAATATGATCAACAGTTATACAACAAAGATGAGCATCAATGTAAGTCTTCAAGCAAGTGCGAAATAATTACCCAGCAACAGATGCTAAAAATGAATTTTAAAAACTTGAGCAGAATCCTTAGTATCAATTATCAACAACTTATAAGAATGAGAAATACTAACCATTTAACAAATATATCGAACACCCTAAAAGCACTCAACAAACATGTTGAACACCCAGGATTCTAATTTCTGGCATCAATGGATTTCAAATAAGATATTTCAGACAACACTACTGTACATCTCAATACTCACAAATATTCATCTTTCATCATACAAATAATCAAATTTCCAACAACCAAAAAAATAGATGAAGGAAACCATAATCACAAGCTTAACCAAACAGTAGAAACCTATCAATCTTCCGTTCATTTCTCAATCTCCCTCGATCAATCTGAACCCGAGAACCCCTCTGTTCCTTTTTTTTCTTTTACTTTTTCATTTGATAGCAAATCTCAACAAAACAAACTCAATTTAAAAGCCCATCACAGGAAATGTAAAACATAAAAGAGAATTAGGGATTTACCCAAAATGAAGAGAAGCTTCGATAGGGAGGATGCTGATAAATGAAAATCAGATAGTTTAAAGAGAGACTTTTGAGATAGTGTTCCCAACTACCTGAAGAATTGACACGTTCATAGAGCTGAGCGAGGAAGTTGTGAGAGAGAGCTCAAATAGAGAGTTGTGGAGAAATCCATGATAGACACTTGAAATAGAGAGTTGTAAGAGACGCATGCAAGAAAGATCTGAGAGAGAGCTTCACCTAGCGAGGAAAAGCTCTTTGAGCTTCATCGTAGAGAGAGTTTTTTGTGAGCTTCACTGCAGAAAGAAGTGAGGGTTGAACAACAGAGGCACTTCGTCAAAGATACACTAGAGAGAAAGCGCCGCCAGATAGAGCTTTTAGAAAGAGATTAAAATGTGAGATTCATGAGCCCTAAGATCACTGAGCTTCTGAGAGAAAGAGGTTTGAAGTCAAGAGAGAGAGAGAGAGAGCTTGAAATTGGGAGTTTTGTGAGAGTCCAATTTTCTAGGTGGGTTAGTAAATTTTTGTCCCCTCGCCCAGTAAATTAAACCCACCAATTTAGATCCTTAGCGTTTTGATAGCATACGTGGTGGTAGTGTGCTATAGAAGCACATGTTTGTTGTAGTGGTTCATGTGTAACATCACAACGAGTCAAGCCTTAGATTAAAACTAACACTATTATCTTTACACAAGGAACATCAATCAGAAAGTATTCAAACATCATCAAGAACGCTCAGATACAAGGTGATAAGCTCCCCCCCACACACACACGCACGCCCACACTCACATTGAAACTAACACTATTATCTTTAAACAAGGAGCATCGATTTAGAAAATATTCAAAAATCATCTAACATGCTCAGATACAAAGTGATAAGCCTCCGTCCCCCCCCCCCACATAATGAAACTAACACTATTATCTTTAGACAAGGAGCATCAATACTGTAAGTATTCAAAAATCATCTAACACGCTCAGANCCCACCCACATACCCACACACACTTTGAAACTAACCCCCATCCATACACACACACCCACACACACATTGAAACTAACACTATTATCTTTAGACAATGAGCATCAATTCAAAAAGTTTTTAAAAATCATCTAACACACTCAGATAGAAAGTGATAACCCCACTCCACACACACCCATACACACATTGAAACTAACACTATTATCAAGACAATGAGCATCAATCAGAAAATATTTAAAAATTATCTAACACGCTCAAATACAAAATGATAACCCACCCGTCCCCCCACCCCACATTGAAACTAACACTATTATCTTTAGCTAAGGAGCATCAATTCAGAAAATATTCAAAAATCAACTAGCACGTTCATATACAAAGTGATAACCCCCCC
>QANY01008047.1:137244-182721 GCA_003255025.1 Datisca glomerata
CCCCCCCCCCCCCACACACACACCCATATCCACATTGAAACTAACACCATTATCTTTTGACAATGAGCATCAATTCAAAAAGTATTCAAAAATCATTTAACACGCTCAGATACAAAATGATAAACCCCCCATACACACACATCCACATTGAAATTGAAACTAACACTATTATCTTTAGACAAGGAGCATCAATTCAGAAAATATTCAAAAATCATCTAACACGCTCAGATACAAAGTGATAACCCCCTCCCCCCACACCCACATCCACATTGAAACTAACACTATTATCTTTACACAAGGAGCATCAATTAGAAAATATTCAAAAATCAACTAGCACGTTCAAATATAAGGTGATAAGCCCCCCAACACCGACACACATATTGAAACTAACACTATTATAAAGACAATGAGCATCATATTTTAGAGGGGTTACTCACATATCTTTCGTGAGCCATATCATTCTGCCAACCTTTTTTAGCACTAGAATACGTGTTGTAAAATATTTCAATTCGATTAGGTGATATCCAAGTTGAAGCTTCCTATCCAAAATGCAACAAAAGTTTAGTCATTAATCATTATATACTAAACATTATTAAGAGTACTAAAACAATATTTTGATTTACCTGTCGAAATCGATGATCAAGAAAAGATACATTTCCTCCATAATGATTGTATGGAAGGTTTTGACGATTTTGAGAATCATTTTTTGAGCGTGCCTATAATAAATGAGTTTTATGATTGAAATAATTAGTCAAATAATCAAAATGTAATAAATAAGCTTTGATAATAGGAATTACCCCAAATTTCTCCATCTCTCAAACTGTACATAGACAATCTCAATCATCTTGTGATACACCCTGATAAGGATGTCGTCATGTTACTATTGGATCTTTATATTTTTTTACGCAATGTGTACTTGTATCCCTTGTATGTGTTCGCCGCTTCAAAATGTTATTCACAATCTTAGGATCGACTGGGCAATTGAGTCTGATTATGACTGTTATGTTGAACCAAAAGATGCTGATGTTGGGGCATGGGAGTGGAGATTCTAACGGTTGATTTAGACATGATATAGAACATGCTGAATAGATCAATAATAAAATAATGTACAGCCAAGTCATTTATCAAGCTCTAAATCTAATTGTTACACCTTAAGGATATTTTCATCATTACCTTAATCCTGAGGTGAATATGAAACTTGACCTAGTTAGTTGCAATCTTTGATATGCAAACTGAGTGAGTTTGAATTGCCAGAGAATACATCAACTGTTGGGATCGTGATTCAACTATGTTGGAGTTGCGTGATTTATATATATGGAATTCGTGGTGAGATTACAATAGCAACAATATCACAGATACTTCACTTTATTGATGGGTATGTGAGTAAATAAATCGGGCCTAGTACTCGATGACATGAGAACTTGAATAAGATATTGTGAACTATATGAGACACTTCCCTGATGTCTTTCTTATGCACAGTCAATAAAAGAGTTAATGAAATTATAATTATAAGGGTTAAATAATAATTTTATATCTCACTATTGTTACTGATATTCACAAAAGGTAACATCATAAAATATTCTATGAACCGTGAAATAAATATGTTTATTTGCACCAATAAAAATGTTGCATGCATGAATCGAAAGTAGTTTCGGTATCGAACTTATAGTAGAGTCGTACGATGTCGGGATTAAATAATTTAAAAATTTATGGAGATAAATTAATTAGATATTTGAATCTCATAGCTTTATTCATGTGAGTCTATTCGGTCTCAGGAGTATCTCATAAAAGAATAAAAACTAACATCAGTTGGACCAAAAATGTGTTTTAGACTAACGTACACTTCCCGAACCCATATGTGATGGGTGTCATCAGTAAATTAGTGAAGAGTAAAATTAATGTTCAAATTAATTAATTTGTTATTTTCTAATTATTAGATAATTAGTAAATAAAAAAATTAATTAATAAATTGAGATGGATCAATTTAAGTTATCAATTTAGATTGATGAATTTGGACACAGTATTGACTCTATAGGAGATGTAAAAATCAAAAATAGTTGTGTAGAGGGAGGAGATTTTTGGTAATTTAATGTATAGGTGTATTTGTGTAAATTCTATAATTATTATATAAGGGATGGCATTAGGGTTGCATTTCTAAGATATGTTGATATAACCTTAACCACATTGTATGATTACACAGAGTAAAAAAATAGTTTCTCTCTCCTCTCCTCCCTTGTTGCCACCGACCCTATAGAGGAAGAATAAAAAATTGTATTTTTTCTTCCTTAGTTGTTTAGAGAGCCCACACTCTACTCCTAGCAATATCCTTGTGAGAGATTCTTCTGAATCCTACTAGTGGTTGTTAGTGTGAAGAAATTTTGAAGTCCTGTGAAGAATGAAAAACACGAGATGATTAATTGGATTCCACAAAATTAGAATTTTTTCGATACAAGAAAAATATATTAAATTGTTTCTACCTATTATAAATACGTTTATCTAATATGCATGATCATAGAAAGGGTTTTATATTTAATATGATTAAATATTTGTTGTGAACCATTCCTGGTTCATTTATCTTTCATCGAATTTTAAAATCCAATCTAACAATTGTCATCAGAGCCTCGGGTTCTTGCTTATGCATATTTAGTGATCAGACGTATGTATCAATGGATGTTGTGATATTATCATATATTTTGTATAGTAGATTCAAAGCATGTTTGAATGTATTTTATGAATGGATCCTGATCGATTGATTCTAGGTATTTTATTTTCAATTTTAGAATTGATGTACGCCAAAATTGAGGTATAGAATTTGATGTAATTTAATTGTTTCAAAAGTTGTATCTTTAAATTCCATGTAAATCCATCGTCGCAAGAATAGTTACTATTCGTCGTTGTCGTTATCGTCGTTCGCCGCCTCCATCACCGCTTGCCGCAGCACCGCACTATCGATTGCTGCCCCACACTGCCGCACACTACTGTCTGACGTTGCACCTCACCACCATAGGTTTCCTAATTGTGGTTTAGGAAACCTTGAGGTTTTGGAAAAAAATTGGGTTTATGAAACTTTGGGATTTTGGAAACTTTTGGGCTTAGGAAACCTTGGAGTTTTGGAAATTGTTGAGTTTAGGAAAAATTAGGGTTTTGAAAATCCTAGTGTGCACAAGGCCATATTGGGCCATTTGGGCTAGTATGGACCCACCAAACCTATTGAGGTGTTGGACTAAGTAAAGGTTGCTCGGCCAAAATAAATTATAGGGATTTAGGATTTGGTTCCAAACTCAATCCAGTCTCTAAAAAATTAACTTTATTTAATTTGGTAATTTTTAAACACTAATTAATTAGAATTTATTTTTAAAAATAATTAATTTACTTGGTAATTTATTTATAAAAGTAAAAATTGTTGGAAAATTAATTTTGAACTGAATTTTGAATTTTGAACATGTGACTAGACTTTTGTAAAGAGTTAAAAATTGGTGGGACTTTCTGAAAGAGAAAGAAAAAATTAGGGACGCCATGAAGATTTCTATTTAAAATTATTATAATTTATTTATTATTCTTTTATGGGTTGTAATTAGAAATGAGTCATATATGTTAATTTTGAATAGATGATTTATTATTAATCTTGAACTATCATATGTCGTGCCATATAGAGATAGGAACATGCCAGTATCAAAATGTCATGTAACATGTACATACATCATTGTAGTTTAAATTTATAATGGATTATAATTTTAAATACAATGTGAATTTTATAAAGGGTTATAATATTTTTAAATTGTGATTTAAATTTTATAAAATTTTATAATTTTTCAAACTTGTGTTTTAAATTTATAATGAGTTATGATTTTGAAAAATCAATGCAAATCCATTTTTTCAAAAACTAAGTGGGAGGGTCGTTTACGTTGAAACGTTTCCAAGGTCCCCAACGCAAACTTGGTCGTGGCACGAAGAATGGTTTAGAGACACTCTAGCGGTCCTCTCTTCATTGGGATAAACTTAGGAATTGTGTCACTTTGAGTAATCGAGTTGCTTGAGAAGCTAAAAGTTGTAAAGGAAGTGGTGAGGCAGGACTGTCCCTTGACAGATTGTTAGTTCATAGCTACATTTAAAGTCGATGTGTTGGTTAAATACTTAGATCCAAGCACATTGAAATCTCTCATAGGGTCTAGTCAATGTGGCTAAGGTGACCAAAACCATTGGTGATTGGTTAAGCTAGATGTAGTGACATCATGAGAAGCATTGACTAAACGAGAGGAGTCTCGATGTGAAAGGAGGTAGCATGGGCGTTTTCCTTAGGTGAGACAAGCTATTGTAGTTGATCGTAATATCATGGAAGAAATATTTTTTATTAGAATTTTTAATATTTAAGTTTTTGCATCATGCATCATACTTTCTTAAATGATTGAGTATTTATTTATACCGCTTTATTTATTCTTTTCAGTAATCATGTCATTATCCACACTCTCAACGATCTTAAATGCGAACAAACTTACTAGTGAAAAATACGTGAATTTAAACCGAATCTTGATATCATATTGACAGTAAAAAAGCACAAGTTCGTGCTCACCACCCATTATCCCCTTGAGCCTATTGTTGAATCGACTCAAGAGGAAAATGATGATCATGCTTCTTGGCTGTGTTCTGATGAGATTGCTCGTGTTATATCTTGGCATCTGTTAGCAATGTGTTACAACAACATCATAAAAACATGGTAACCGCCACTGATATAATGTGAACATCACTAAAATATTCAGGGATCAGGGTTGTCAGCCAAACAGACTTTTGTGTGAAACTTCATTAACTGTCAGATGAAACCTGGAACTCTTATCAGAGAACACATGAAGTTAATCATAAGTTATCTGAATGAGATGGAAATCATTGGTGCTAAGATAGATGGTGAGACTCAAGTCGATATGATCCTTGAGACCCTGCCAGACAATTTTGAGAACTTCAAACTTAATTATTCGATGAATAAATTGAGGTACTCACTTTCAGAGCTTATGAATGAGTTGCAAGCTATTGAGACCATGTTTCTAAATGAAAAAGGGAAGAATGGAGAGACAAATTTTACTGAAAGTAAGCCTTCCACCTCTGGCGCCAAAATGAAACACAAGAGAGGTTCGAAGAAAGCTAAGAAGCAGAACTCGAAAGCAGAAGGATTAATGCGGGTGAGTTCATCTTATGTTGGGGGAATGGAGCACTAGTTTCGACTGCATAATAATGCAAGAAGTTTATTTATCACATTTTTTGGGAAAACTTTATTTCAGTAGCTAGTTTAATTGAGCAATGATTCACTTTGAATTTCATTGATAAAAATATTGGTTTTTTTAGAAATGATTTCTTAATTACTACTACATGATCAATAAATAACTAATTCTATGTAAAACTAAAAGTTCCAATGATATGTGACATTAAAGTAAATACTAATTCACAAAGGGATAGTACAGGGTTGAAGTCTGACTCAATCGATCTAACCTACTTGTAGTACCTGCGTCTTGGTCACATTAGCCTAGACATGATTAAAAGACTTGTAAAATATGATCCATTGCAAACTTTAAGTGTGGTATAATGACCAAGATGCCCTTTTCAGTAAAGTGTGAAAGAGTCATTCAATGCCTTGAACTCATACATAATGATGTATGTGAGCCATTGAATATCCAAAAAAGAGAAGGTTATGAATATTTTGTAACCTTCACTGATGACTACTCGCATTGTGGACATGTTTATCTAATGCGCCAAAAGTCTAAAACCTTTGAAAAGCTCAAAGCGTATAAGGCTATAGTTGAAAAGCAATTAGATAAATAAATCACAATTCGATCGTGTTGGATAGTACTTGCTGAGAGAGTTCGAAGATTTTCTTAAGGAAGAATGTATTCTTTCTCAGCTTACAGCACCTGGCACTCTAGAATAGAATGGTGTGTCAGAGAGAATGAATCTAACTTTGATGGATATGGTTAGATCCATGATGAGTTACTCATCCCTCCCAGATTTGTTCTAGGGATACGTCTTGAAAACAACATTATACATTCTGAACCAAGTTTCGTCAAAGATGGTGCCTAGCACGCCATATGAATTATGGAGTGGACGAAATTTTTCTGTAACCACGTTAGGATATGGGGATGCGCAGCACATGTACTAAGACCAAAGACAGGGATGTTGGCCAGCCGATTTGAATTATGCATGTTTGTAGGATATCCCAAGGGAACGAAGGGATACGTCTTTTATAGTCCGACCGACAAGAAAACATTCGTTAGCACGAATGCACATTTTCTTAAGGAAGACTATATAAGAAGTGTGAAGCCAAGAATCACACTTGTATTAGATGAATTATTGAGTGGGAGGACATCGAATCCCTAATCAGGACATGTTCCCGATTCAATAATGGAAGAACCACAACAGGGGTTTGAGCCTATGAAGTCTAGACGTAATGGAAGGGTTGTGAGACAACCTGAAAGGTTCATGCCTTATACAGTTTCCTTAACAACATTCTTAGATAAGGATCATGATGAACTTGTTTCCTACTCGCAGGCCATGACTGGTCCTGAAGTAAATCTATGGCAAGAAATCATGAACATCGAGATACAATCGATGTACTCAAATGAAATCTAGAAGCTTGTAGATCCTCTTGGAAGGGGTAAAATATGTAGGGTGTAAATGAAGACATTAAAAGCTAGGTTATTAGCCAATGGCTACACCCAAAAGGAATGTATTGACTATGAGGATACCTTCTCGCCAGTGGCCATGCATAAGCCCATCTGAATCCTCATGTCCATTGATGTTGCCTTCAATTATGAAATCTGGCAGATGGACATCAATACTACATTTTTGAATAACAATCTTGAAGAAAACATTTATATGACTCAACGATATGGGTTCATGAAAAATGGCCAAGAATGCACGATTTGTGAACTGCTAAAGTCCATTTATGGACTTAAGCAAGCATCACGGTTGTTGAATATCAGATTCGATGAAACTTTCAAGAACTTTAGTTTTAAACAGTTAGTGGATGAACCCTATGTGTATAAGTTGATACATGAAGGGAATGTGGTCCTTTTAGTCTTGAATGTGGATGATATTCTACTCATTGGGAGTGATGGGGGAAAATTATCCGATGTCAAGATTTGTCTTGCAAAGCAATTTGATATGAAGGATTTTGGAGAAGTTTCATTTGTCTTAGGTATTCAGATCTTTCAAGATCAGAAGAACAGATAATTGGCATTACCTCAAGCATATTATAGTGATGGAACGCTTCAGTATGTAAAGAATCCAAGAAGGGATATATTCCCTTTAGGCATGGAGTCAGCCTCTCTAAGGAGCTGTCTCCGAAAACTCTTCAAGAAGAAAAAGACATGAGAAAGATTCATTATGCCTCAGCTGTAGGAAGTCTCATGTATACGATGGTTTTCACTAGGCTAGATATTTTCTAAGTCGTGGGCATGGTGAGTCGTTTCCAATCTAATCCTGGACTCAATCATTAGATAGTTGCCAAGTATATCCTTAAGTATCTTACGAGAATGACGAACTACATACTTGTGTATTCAGGTATTGACTTGAATATGGCGAGTTATACCGCCTCAAATTTTCAAGCAAACAAGGATTCCAAGATGTCCATTTCAGGATCGGTGTTCATTTTGAATGGTGGAGCAGTAGTATGGAGAAGTATTAAGCAATCTTTCATTGATGATTCTACCATGGGAGTTGAGTATGTGGTAGCTTGTGAAGCAGCAAAGGAGGTTGTATGGCTTAGAAAGTACCTGAAGACTCTGGAAGATGTTCTAGAATCTGACAAACCCATGACACTTTATTGCGATAACAGTGGGGTTATAACAAACTCGAAGGAACTGTGGAGCCACAAAAGATCCAAATACATAGAGCATAAAAATATCACTTCATTAGAGAGATTGTTCAATGTGGAGGTGTTGTAGTAACACACATATCAACTATCAACAACCTAGCAGATCCATTCATGAAGAGTTTAAGTAGTAAAGACTTTAATGGTCATTTGGAGGGCATGGGGATACGAGATTGTACAAGCCTACTTTAGTCCAAGTGAGATTGGTGGAATTATGTCCATAAAGTAGGGCATAATAACTATTTGTTTATTTAGTTATTTGTCTGACATTTTTATATTACTGAATTTAATGAATAAATGAAAGTTTTCTTTTAATTATAGTGTGTTTGTAATTTATTCAAGTCATCGAACTATTATCAACATAAGAAGAGTAAAGACAGAGTAGTCTTCCAGATAAACTCTTCTGAAATAGTTCAGACTGTTATTCACAGCCTTAGGATCGACTGGGCAATCGAGTCTGATTACGACTGTTAGGTTGAAGCAAAGGATGTTGGTCTTGGAGAATGGGAGTGGATACTCTAACGGTTGACCTAGACATGTTATGGAACATGTTGAATAGACCAACAATAAATCAGTTTAGAGCAAAGCCATTTATTCAGCTCTAAATCTAATTTTTACACCTTAGGGTATTTTTGTCATTACCTTAATCCTGAGTTGAATACAAAATTAGACCTAGTTAGTTGCAATCTTTAATACACCAAATGAGTGAGTTGGAATTTTCTAACAATACATCGGCTGTTAGGATCATGATTCAACTATGTTGGAGTTGCGTGATTCACATAAATTTGTAGTGAAATTGCAATAGCAACAATATCACCTTATACTTTAGTGATGAGTGTGTGAATAAATAAACTGGGCCTAGTACTCGATGACATGAGTAATTGAATAAGACATTGTGAACTGTACGAGACACTTCACCGATATGTCTTTCTTATTCATAGTCAATAAAAGAGTTAAAAATAATAATAACTATAGGGGTAAATGATAATTTTATATCTGGCTCTTGTTACTGATATTCATGAAGGTTAACATCATAAAATATTCTATAGACCGTGAAATAAATATAATTTTTTACACTAACAAAAAATGTAACGTGTATGAATCGAGAGTTGATTCAGTATTGGACCTATGTGGAGTCATACGTTGTCGAGTTTAAATAGATCAGGAATTTATAGAGATAAATTAGTCGGGTATTTGAATCCCATAACTTTATTAATGTGGGTCCATTCGGTATTAGGAGTAATTCATAAGGACATGAATGAGAAACAACATCAGTTGGACCAAAAATGTATTTTGAACCAAAGTACATTTCTCAAACCCATATGTGATAGGTTTAGTGGAGAGTAAAATTATTGTTCAAATTAAATATTTTGTTATTTTTTAATTATTGGATAATTAGTAAATAAAATAAATTAATTAATTGATAGGGATCAATTTGGATTAATGAATTTGGACACAATATTGACTCTAGAGAATATGTAAAAATCGTAGATAGTAGTGCAGGGGATTTTCAGCAATTTAACATATAAGAGTATATGTGTAAATTCTATATATAAGGGATGGCATTAGGGTTACATCCGTAAGATGTGTTGATATAACTCTGACCACAAGGTGTGATTACACAGAGTAAGAAAAGAGTTTCTCTTTCCCCTCTTCCCTTGTTGCCGCCGAACCTATTGAGGAAGAAGAAGAAAATGTATTTTTTCTTCCTCAGTTGTTTAGAGAGATCACACTCTACTCTTAGCACTATCCTTGTCAGATATACTTCTGAATCTTACAAGTTGTTAGTCTGAAGATTGTCTGAAGTCCAGTGGAAACGAAGAATGAGAGATGATTAATTGGATTACACCAAATTAGAATTTCTCTTATATAAGAAAAAGGTAATAAATTGTTTCTAACTATTCTAAATACGTTCATCTAAATACACATCCTCATAGAAAATGTTTGATATGAATAAATGTTTGTTATGAAAAAAAATTTATGTTTCGCCCACGAACCCGTTCGTGGTTCATTTATTTTTCATCAAATTTTAAAATTCGATCCAACATAATTATAGTAAGAAGCTCACGAGGGACGAAAACACTTATCAGGAAAATGGTCTATGAACCTCTGACAGCTTGTCGCTCATCTTCGATTATCTGGATTTTGAAAACCATGACTAGCAACACAATGATGCTTTCTGAAGGGATTGGCACAACGAAAAATTGTCTAGATCTTAAAATCTAATTATTAAAAGCTCCAATTTATGCTAGAACGAGTATAGAAATCATACATTTAATGCGTGAAAGCTACAAATCGAGCTTTTTCTTCACGTTCTAATTTCTCGACCTAGGCACCAAATCGCGGATGTCGTGAAAAGAGTAGTTGTCCATGTCGCCATCATAGTGCTGCTTGTCGCTGCTCTGTACCGCTGGTTTTCGTCATGAACCACCATGAACTTTGAATCAATACCTCACTATATTTCTTGCTATCACTCAGATCGTCAACCGATTACCATGCGCAATACTTATTGGTCGTGAATACCTGAAAAGGATGACCCACCCCGTGGTTTGCTTCAGATCAAAACAATTAGAATTAGGCTCAATCAATTGGAATGTTTATTATCCATATAGGGGATCTTTATATGGAGAATATCCGTCGACCTGAGACGAAGAGAAAGGTACTTCAAAGAAAATCAAACATTTTCTTCCTCTCAATTTTTGTCTAGGAAGAAAATTAGTCTCCCTAGATTTTTCTCTTTCCTAGCTATTTATGTAATTTAGGCTTACCATACATCTCTGAGAGAACCCTCCTATTTTCAATGAAATTCAATGGCTAATATTAACTGAAAATTCAACGGTCAGGATTAACTGAAAAATTGTCTCTTAACTAAAACTAATTTTTTTAGATAATATATTTTATAATTCTCATCGCTAGATTTAGGATTGAGTTGGTTGACTACTAGGCATTCATTTTGTACCTATTTTACCATTGCTACGAGAAGACTACCCATAGGCTAGCTCGGGGATAATAAGAATAAAAATATTCATGGCTAAATAATTGATAATCTATATGGGCTAAACCCATAATCGAATTTATTAATTATTAATTCTAATTTATTCCACTACAAAATTATGATTGAGTTCCATCCGCATTTTGTATTCCTCGATGTAATTATCATTGGCCTACTATTCATTATGCGTTACCCCTTCGTAATATAATAAAAAATAGTACTATCTAACTAGTACATACAGCTCGCGTTCCTTAAGATCCAAATTATGACCCACTGATCAACCATAATATCTTTCATACTTGATGCCTCAAGTAAAATTATCAAATCTTCAATAATCTTTTAGAGAGATACTAAGCACTTAGTTTACCATGATCACATAAGCATAAAATAATTGCAATGAATTATACTTTGCTAAATATAGTACTTTTACTAAAAACGAAATCCAATAGTCTATTCAATGCATTCCAAATGCAAGCACATTAACTTAGTACTCCACATACTGATCAAGATAAGTCACTCTACATAATAGAGTCAATGAATTACAGACTATCTTAGTAAAGCGTCCAACATTTCTAGATTGTGAATGATAAACATTTCAAGTCATAGAGAACTCTTGGTTAAATATATTGTCCCTATGAGCCAAACTCCATAGGACCCAAAAACCAAGTACTATGATATTTTTGGATCTTTTACAAGAATGTAACACATATAATATGATAATAGACTATTTATTATTAAGCAGAAATAAATGGCTCAATAAATACATCAGAATGCTAGTTCTTTTAAGGGCACAATCTTAAAAATCTCCCACTTGCCTAAAGGCATGTCTGCAGGTAGCTTAATCCACATGTTCTCTAGATGTGAGCCAAATACTTTTTTTAAACACCTTACGGGTCTTTCAAGTCTACGCTGAAGATATCTTAAAGACAATTATATCTCCTTGTAGTATGATTTCTCTAATGAGATGATACTTCCGCTTAATATATTTTCCTCTTCGATGGTTTTGAAATTCTTTGGACTGTGAGATTTCTCTTGTGTTACCATAGTATATTTCTATCATAATTTGATCAATCGTGCTAATCTCTAACTCTCCTAGAAATGTTTACTGCCACACAACTTCTTTTGCAGCTGCATATTTAGCTTTCATGGTTAAGTCCGTAATATAGTTCTGGTTTGAACTCCTCAAAGTGACCGCTGCTCCTCACATAGTAAATACAAATCTTGAGATAGACTTTCTTGAGCCTTTGTTTAATTAAAAATATAAATCTATATGCCCAATCAGTACAAGACTCTCACTATGGTAGACGAGCAAAAAATCCCTATCTCTCCTAAGATACTTGAGTATATGCTTTACTACTACCCAATCTTCTATGCCTGGATTCGATTGATATATGTTGACAATACCTACTATGAAACAAACATCTATTCTGATACAAAACATTGTATACATGAGACTTTTCACTACTGAAGCATATGGAACTTCTCCATGCTATATATCTCATTTTGGGTCTTAGGACACTGATCCTTAGATAGATGAATTCTATTTCTCAAAGGAAGTTGACCTTTCTTGGAACCCTCATCATGAACCTCTTCAGGATCATATCAATATATGCAAATCGGGATAAGCATAATCTTCTTGATCTTCCATCGTGAATGACTTTGATCCCAGTTATGTATGTTGCTTTTCCCACGTCATTCATATTAAAATTATTCGACCATAACTTCACGTTGGATAGTAGCCCTACATTAATCTCTATGAGTAGAATGTCATCTACGTAAAGAACCAAGAAAACTACCATGTTTCCTTCCTTTCTCTTCATCAGAAATTTGATCACAACTAAAATACTTGATTGCTTGATCAAACATGATGCTCCATGACCTTAATGCTTGCTTAAGTCCATAAATAGACCTATTTAACTTGTAAATCACATTCTCCTGGCCTTTTACGATGAAGACTTTAGGCGGAGATGTAAATATATTCTTTTCAATATTATCATTCAGGAATGCAATATGACATCCATTTATCAAATCAAGAAATTGAGACGAGTCACAATGGATAAAAATATCCTTATAAACTTAATCAAATCCATAGGTAAAAAAAGTCTCCTCAAAATCGATTCCCTCATTCAAAGTATACTTTTTGCAACAAGCCTAGTTTTGCAGGTTTCCACATTCCCATCTATACCTCACTTTTTCTTGTAAACCCACTTGAACCCAGTTGGTTTTACCATTTCAAGTGCTTGTATAAGATCTCATACTCAATTGGACAATGAGTCCATTTCATATTTCATCGTCCTTTGCAATGATATGCATAAGCATTTTTCTTAGCCTCATTGTAGTTCTAGGGATCTTAGTCATGCTCCGCCGTGACAGACTCAAAAGTCTCTCCATTATGATGGAGATGTGTAGTACTATGATTCATACGGGATTCCATGTGCCTCACGCTACTCGGGAATTTCTTATTGCTTTTGTTGTCAAATTGCCGATTATACCTACATACATGGTTACCAGAAGTTTTAAAACTTTTAATTACACATATCTATTACAACCAGTATTTGGGTGTTTCTGTTTGAGCCGCAAATCAATGCAATTTAGGAGGACTCAATGAAAGGACATCAATGATTTAGTTAGGAATTGATCATCAGATATTTTTCCCGGCCGAGTCAATAAGGTCATGGCGGAGAGTAACTACTTTCTCTGTAACCTCTCTAGACTCTTCTAAATGATCGTGGACGCCATTGTTAGAGTCAACTAACTCTTTTAAAACAATGATGCTCCTACAACTGAAGTTTGTAATACATTCATTTTTTAAGAATACAACATTAGTGTCGACAAATAGTTTCTGCTCTTCAGTAAATAAAACAAGAATCATGTTATTCATTTTGCATACCCTACAAAAACACATACTTTTGATCTAGGTTCCAACTTAGCAGCATTCTTCCATAGCATGTGTGTTGGGTATCCCTACATATGGAGATAACACAAACTAAGTTTACGTCCATTTTTTATGGTGGTCTCACGTGCATCTTTAGAGTGTACAAGATTATGAACATATGCAGTTGTTTCCAAGGCATACCTAAAAGGAATCGGCATGAGTATAATAGCTCAGCATGGATCTCACCATGTTCAAGAGAGTTTTGTTTCTCCTCTCAGTTACACCATTTTTCCAGGGAGCCCTTGGTGTAGTGAGCTGGGATAAAAAATCAATTTGACTAAGTAATCCATAAATGTCACAAAGAGATATTGACTTCCGCAATACATGGCATTAAATCTTTCTATCTAATGTATTCTCGACTTATGCTCTAAACTCTTTGAATTTCTCAAAAGTTTTGCATTTCTAATGCATTTAATTTTCTATAAAAAAAACTTGAGACGTGCCAAGGTCTACTCTCACAATTTGTGGTAAGTTCTTCATGAATTTTTTTCTTGGTGTCCAATACATTGATGAGATGGCAGTTCCTTTTTTATATTGAAGCTTAAATCATTGAAATCCACCATATTTTTTTGTTTTTTTTCTTCTTTTTCCTTTTTTTACTTTTCCTCATCTTTTTTTCTTTTTCAAAAATAAAATAGATGAGCCTTCAACTTGCACTATACATATCACCACTACATCTTTATAGGTACACCTCATAATAGAATAGAACTTGCCTTCAAGCTTAATCCTCATGACTGTATCATCTCTCAAGTTATAGAATAAGGCTAAAACTAGGTTAAAGAGGTATGTCAATTTAGGGTGATGAATAAAATAGGTCTAAATTGAAAGCTTAAATTGGGCTATGGGTGCACACAACAGAGTACGAACAAAGGCCATTTAAGTGGCTAACACATGCATTGCCTAACTTCATCTCTAATGGTCCATCGATTTTGAAGCAAATGATATTACCCAAAAATTATTAGTTCATTAGTATTCCAAGAAAAAATATTATGAGATCGTCATAGGGATGAAGAAATAAATTAACACGACTAAGAGTATAACAATTGAATACACTCACAAAGAATAACTTTAGGCTCACTAAACTCTCCATGGTAGTCTCCACAAATTTTCTAAAGTTTATCCAAGCATTGCACCTTGTACACTTTTCCACAACGAATTTAGCATGAATATGATAAATGTGATGCAAAACCTTCATGATGACACTTTAAAAGAGACTAAATGATAAACAAACGTCATTAGTAAGCAAATGTAATAGCTTTTAACAAACGTTTAGTGTTCTATTTTTTTAAACACCAACAATTCTTGGCTTTAGGACTCTCAACTAGAATTTAAAAGATACTACCACTAAAAACTCAAAAATAAGAACCATCCCAAAGCATAAGCTCAACATTGCCCTCAATGTGTAATAGTAAAAGAATGGTCATGCAATGCAAAGCACAGGTGAAGAAGCAGACGAATAACAAAATAAAATCATAGAAAGAAATAAACTTGATTGGGTTGCCTCCCAATAAGCGTTTAATTTAGAGTCTTAAGCATGGCTTCATTCGATCGCTCTACCCTAAAATTGAAGAGGGATTGAAACCTTTTTTGTATGAAAATTAGCTTCAAAGTAAGGTTTCAGTCTTTGTCCATTAACTTTGAACATAGTACCCATTGCATCATGGTGTATCTCAACTGATTGTAGGGAAAAACTTTGACAACGGTGGGTCGGACCACCTTGAGCATAACTTCCTAGGAAATAGCTTCAAACGAGAGTTGAAGAGCAAAACATTCTGTCCAACAAAGAACTATCAGTGAAATATATGTTTGTCATGCCATCTTTTGGTCCTTTCTTTATAGATCTGAGTACTTTCATAAGCATCTTTATAGAATTCCTCCATCTCATTAAGTTTTCAGAATATATCTTATATCCAGCAGCTTCCATTTCAAAAGTTAACATCATCTCGACCCAAAATTCCTTTTAACTTGGCCACTTGTTTGAGGATGAGAAGGCGTAACTATCTTATGAGTGATCCCATATCAAGCAATAAGAGAATTAAACAATCAGTTGCAAAAGTTTGTAGCCTATCACTAATAATAGCACAAAAGGTACTAAATCTCATAAAAATATTCTTCCTTAAGAACCAAAGCGCACTTTTGGCGTCATTGGTCGACAAGGCAACACCTTTCATCCATTTGGATGCATAATCAATAGTTACCAAAATGTAATGCTTATTGTAGGAAGGTCAGAAATGTCCCATGAAGTCTATACCCCAAACATTAAATATTTATAGTTCTTTCACAATGATCACAAGTTTTAATGAAGGTTTGAGCATCCCTAAAAAAAGTAGGCCAAAAGAAACCTGATTGTAACACTTTAGCTGCCATTTTTGTAGCTCCAAAATGACCTCCACAAACTAAGTTATGACAATGATGAAGACTATAAACCATCTCAAATTCATTAACACGTCTTTAATTGCATTATCTGAGTCATGCTTCCATAAATAAAGATCATTTCAATAGTAATGCTTAACCAAAGAAAGGAACCTCTTATTTTATTGATAAGAAAGATCGGGAGAAAGGACGTTGCTTCACCATGGTGTCACTGAGGAGTGGATTGCAAAGTGGTTCTCATCAAGAAACATTTCAATGATGGGGATAGAGATAAAATCAGATAATTCTTCTCAGATCACTGTGCAAGATGGTCCACAACCATGTTTCCACATCTTTTTATCTCAAATTTCCAAGTCAAATTCTTATAGAAGAAGTACCCATCTAATATGGACATTTTTCTCCCATTACAAGTATTTTGAAGTAGAGTGGTATGTGTAAATGATTACTTTATAAATGATTACTCCATAGTAACTCTTTCTGAGTGGTCGCATAATTCAATTCAGCAGCATTTAAAGTACGGCTACCAATACCTCTTTCTTCCTTTGAACTATAGAATAACTCCATTGAATAGTCACTTGCGTCGCACATTGTTTCGAATGGAAAAATCCAATCTGGCACATTAATAACAGTGGTTGTGGTCAATTTCTCTTTCAATGTCTTAAAAGCTTTCAACTATTGAATAGTCACTTGCGTCGCACATTGTTTTGAATGGCAAACTTCAATCGGGCGTGATAATAATAGAGGTTGTGGTCAATTTCTCTTTCAGTGTCTTAAAAGCTTTCAAACATTTAGAATTAAATTGAGAATCTACATCTTTAATGAGTAGATTGCACATCGACTTGGTGATCTTTGAAAAGTCCTTTATAAAGGGATGATAAAAGCAATCATAACCTAGGAAACTTAAGAGCAATCCATCGATGTTGGCGACGGAAAATTGGGAATGTGAACTCAATTTTTACTTTATCAAATTCAATTCCCTTTGTTGAAATTTTATTCCCAAGCACTATCCCTTCTCAAACCATAAAATGACAATTCTCCCAGTTTAAAACTAAGTTTGTCTCTTCACTATGTTGAAGAACCTATGCAAAATTACCAAGAAATTTATCAAATGAATATCCAAAGACAAAAACTTCATCCATGAATACATCTATGAAGCACTCAACCATGTTGGAGAAGATATTCATCATGCACCGTTTTTTAAGTAGATGGGAATTGCATACGACGATAGGCAAATGTACCAAACAGACAAGTAAATGTCGTCTTACCTTGATCTTTGGGGGATATGAGGATTTGATTTTATCTAGAATAAACATCTAAAAAGTGGTAAGCCTGACCAGCTAATTTCTCTCCATCATTTGATCGATGAAAGGCAAATGGAAGTAATATTTTCTTGTAGTGATAAATCTAATAAATTAGATCTATCTTTGCATTTTCAAGAATAATTCAATAGTAATCTTAGGGCAATACATCAATTTCTAGTCTTATATGTGTTATTTTATTTATGTTAGTTGTCTTTTAGAGTTTAGCTTCCTTTTTGGCTTAATTGGTAGTTTGAGAATAGTTTATGCATGAAGTTGTGTTTTCTGTGTAGGGATTCTTGGTAAAGCAGTGGCTGAAGAGAATGTTGTAGCATGGAAAATCATATCACTATACCAGCATAGATGTATCATGGCATGGCTTTGTCATTTAGTCCAGCTGGCACTCCAAATCGAAGAGATGCTCGTGTGCCCTAAAAAGTTACTTATCTTAATGGCGCTATGGTTTTCCCAATGGTCCCCACTTTTGCATTACTCGACAAGTGTACCTGTTGGAAGCCGAAGCTCTAATTTTGTGGCTCATTATATAGCAAGTACGTTTTCTAGGAGGGAGGGAGCCGAGACTTTCTCATAGAATCATGGGAAATTTTGCAGAGAGGAAATGAGAGGAAAAGGACAGAAAATGTAAGAAAGGATGCAAGGAAGAACACAAGGGAGAATGATATTTGTTTATTCCCTACTCTATTTTCATTTTTTCCCTTCTCTATTTTATTGTATCTTCTTATCTAAGATTCATTTCAGTAAGTTTGTTAATGGGTATGGTTGAATTCAAATCTGCTTTTAAGTTCATTATTAGCTAAAACTCTTAAGCTAGTTTGATTAAAGAACCTTGAACTTTTTATTCCTAATTAATGAAGTTTTTCTTAATAGCATTTCATTCAAGGTTAATTAACGCCCATTCTTATTACTGATTGGCCATTTTTAGTAAGATATATGTTAAGTTAATACTGGAAAGGTTTAATCTAATAGACTTAGCTTGAATGATATTTTATACTCGTATCTTATATATCTAAGTATTTAGTGAGGAATATAGGCATATATTCTCGCTCATGATGTAAACCAATCAACAGGAACGAATGATAAGTAACTCAATTCTCACATTGGCTTAAGAACAAGTTAATTAAGATTAGAGTTAAGAGTTACAAGGATGGAAATCTGTTGCACATAATGAGTTGAGGTTAATACTAATAAGAAGCTATAGCAGATTGAATGGATTTAATTAGGGATATTAACAACAAGGGGACTTAATCATCCTAGCTCATTTCACCATTAAATACATTTGTGTTACTCGGTTTTGTGCCTAATATTCTGAAAGTGTTGCCTTGAATTATCTCATTTTAGATTAATGCTTTTACTTTATTCTTTAGATTAATCAAACTCAAAATTATTGATGGTACTCTACTTTAATTAGACTAAAACTTGATCAGATTAATTACCCTATTTTTCATCAATCCCTTTAGAGAATGATACTCACTTATCACTTTATTACTTGATAATGACACGTACACTTGCGTACATATCACAAACAACATGTTTTTATGACATTTCCAGGGAATTGAATGAGAAACTTAGTTATTTAGATCAAATTAAATCTAGTTAGTGAGTTATAATGCTAAAGCTATTATTACTGCCATGTTGCAGGAATTTGGATTTCATTTTATGCACAAGTAGCAATTACTTGATTTCAAATTTGACTCTAAGATAGTTGAGAAGATAGTAGATATGATTGGCTGCAGTGAGAGAGATGACAGCTAATGAAGAAAGAATGGTTTTGAATGATAACCAAAATCAACATGCCAACCAAGCTAATAATGGCAATAATGTTATAGGGATGGCTGATGACAGGGAGAGATCAATTAGGGACTATGCTATCCTTCAACCCCAAGCAATGAACCCTGGAATGGTCAGGCTAGAGATTCAACCTCCATAGTTTGAGTTGAAACCTGTTATGTTTCAGATGTTGTATACTTTTGTGTAATTTAATTAATTACCCAATGAAGATAATCACATGCACTTAAGACTCTTCATGGAAACTAGTGATGCATTCAAAATATCTAGAGCTTCAGGCCAAATTCTTTACCTCCAGATTCTATTAGCACTTTGGAATGACCTTGTTGAGAAGTTCTTAATGAAGTATTTCCCACCTACAAAGAATACCCAAATTAAGAAATGAGATTACCTCTTTTAATCAATTGGAGGATGAATCCGTATATGAGGCATGGGAAATATTCAAAGAGTTACTAAGAAAAATCCAAATGGAAACCTTCTAAAATGGGCTAAATTCTTCTACAATATTGGTGATTGATGCTTCAATAAGTGGAGTCATTTTGTCTATGTCTTATAATGAGGCTTATGAGATTTTGTAGAGAATCGCAAGTAAAAATTACCAATGGCCAACTTCTAGAGCAGTAACAAGTAAAAGAGTTACAGGGATATAGGATCTAGATGCTATAACAGCTTTAACAGCTCAGGTATCTTCATTAAGCAACATGATCAAGACTTTTAGTATGGCATCCATAGCAAGTCAGAATCAAAATTAAGGGATGCAACAATCTGTGAACTAAGTGGTAGAGGTGTCTTGTGTTTGCTATGCTGAAAAGAAATTGTTTGAAAGATGCCTAGGAAATCCAGCTTCAGTGAATTATTGGGGAATTTTAACAGAAATAACAACAATAACCCATACTCGAACACCTACGATTTTGGCTTGAGGCGACACCCTAATTTCTCCCGGAGTAATCAAGGTGCGGGGCCATCAAACTCACAATGTATACCAACTTATCCTCCTGATTTTGCACAACAAGCTTAAGTACAAAAGCCAACACCAATAGAGTAGCCTGGCACATTAAAGAGCCTTTTGAAAGCATATATAGCAAAGAATGAGTCATTGATCCAGAATCAATCTACATTGATTCAAAGTCAAGCAGTGTCTCTCAGGAATTTGGAAAATCAAGTAGGATAATTGGCCAATGCATTGAACACCAGACCTCAAGGTACTTTACCTAGCAATACTAAAAAACTAAGAAGAGAAGGAAAGGAACACTACAAGGCAATACATTTGAGAACTAGTAAGGTGGAAACACAACCAATTGATAGACTAGAGATGTAAACTAAAAACGGAGACAAAGATGTAAGTCAGCTAAGAATTGTAGTAAAGCAACCTTCTGCTATAGCACCAAAACTTACAGATCAATCAGTGGAAGATAGGGTAGAAAAACAATTGCCCCTATTTCCTTAGAGGATGCCAAAGAAGAAGTTAGATGGTTAGTTTAACAAAATTCTTTACATGCTGAAGCAACTGCATATAAACATACATTTGGTAGAAGTTTTACAGTAGATGTCAAACTATGTCAAGTTTATGAAAAATATGTCTTAACCAAAAGGAGAAGGCTATGGGAATTTGAGACCGTGGACTTGACACACGAATGTAGCCTGATCCTACAGAACAAGATTCCATCAAAGCTTAAAGATTCTAGAAGTTTTACTATTCCTTAAACAGGCAAAACCCACTGTGGAAAAGCTCTATGTGACTAGGGAGCAGGTATCAACCTAATTTTATTGTCCATTTTCAAAAAATTAGGAATAGGGGAAGCCAGGACAACAACTATCACCTTAAAGCTAATTGATAGGTCTTATGTGTATCTAGAAGGCAAGATAGAAAATGAATTGGTGCAAGTGGATAAGTTTATATTCCTATCAAATTTTATAATTCTGGACTACAAATCAGATAGGGAAGTCCCTATAATTATGGGAATGCCCTTTGTGGCCACTTGTAGGATATTAATTGATTGTACAAAATGGAAAACTCACGATGAGGATCAATGATCAAGAGATTACCTTCAATGTCTTCAATGCAATGAAGTATCCAAATGAAGAGGTACCAGAATGTGCAACTATATTTGTTATGGATAATATAATTATGGAGAAGTTATGCATAAGTTGTAACAAGGTACCCCATCTTGAGCTAAATTTTGAGCATTTGGTATAAGATAACAATGATGAAAAAGAGGTGGAAATCACATGGCTAAATGCTAAATAGTCTTTTACAAAGTTTGGGAAGCAAATTGAGTCATTGCATCTATCTGAGAGGAAATTCATGCCATCACTACCCTCCATTGAATCACCACCTTTTTTGGAGCTAAAACCTTTGCCTGCCCACTTGAAGTTGCTTGCATTGGTGAGAACAGTACTTTACCAATTTTGTAAAAAGCATTAGAAATGTTTTAGGACATGTTGGTTCTATAGAAGGTTTATTAAAGAATTTTCTAAAATATCTAAACCTCTATGAATGTTACTTGAAAACAATAGAGCTTTCAAATTTAGTGATGAATATTGACGTGTTTTTATTAAATTGAAAAAGACTTTAGTTTCAGCTCCTATCATTGTAGCACCTAATTGGGAACTACCTTTTGAACTGATATGTGATTCTAGTGACTGTGGAGTGGGAGTTGTCTTGGGGCGAAGAAAAGGTAAACTTTTCATTCAATTTATTATGCTAGTAGGACATTTATAGATGCACAGTTGAATTACACTACAACTGAAAAAAAATTATTAGTTGTTGTGTTTGCCTCTAATAAATTTAGAGCTTATCTTATTGGCACCAAAGTTATTGTGTATAATTGTCCATTTAGTTATTAAGTACATGATTTCAAAGAAGGATGCAAATCCTAGGCTGATCAAGTGAATCTTATTGCTTCAAGATTTAACATTACAATCAAGCACAAAAATGGTACAGAGGACTAAATGGTAGATCATTTGTCAAGGCTAGAGTTTGAGAAAGATGTTATAACAGACCTGGCCATTACATAAACTTTTCCAGATGAGCAACTCTTGGCAATTTCCCAACTAGAAGCTCTTTGGTAAGAAAATATAGTGAATTACCTAACAAGAAGACTGTTACTTCCTGATCTCAACTCACAGCAAATGAAAACAAAATTCAAGAAGTCAAGACTTACTATTGGGATGATCCTTATCTTTACAAGTAATGACCTGACCAAGTCATAATAAGATGTGTGCCTGAAGAAGAAGTCTAAATCATATTGCAGTAGTGCCACTCTTTTCGTTACGGAGGGCATTTTAGAGGCCTAAGGATAGGAGCTAAGGTGCTTGTTACTATCGGCCTTCAGTTTTTAACGATGCTTATAAAGTGACAAAATGATGTGATAGATGCCAAAGGACTTGGAACAAATCATAGAGGCAAGATATGCCCCTTAACAACATTTTGGAGGTTGAAATTTTTAATGTATGTGGCTTAGATTTCATGGGACCATTCCCACCTTGATTTGGGAGCCCAAGTCTTATTATTTAACTCCAGGCTCAAACTGTTTCTCGGGAAGTTGAAGTCAATGTGGTCTAGCGCATTTAAGTTGGTCAAAGTCCACCCATATGGAGTTGTTGACTTGCTTGATGAAAAGACTGGAAGAGGTTAATGGACAAAGGGTAAAATAATATTGGAACAATGAGGTAGACAGGATGAAGACCTGTGAAAAAGAAGCCCAAGTCAGGCTAAGGCTTAAAACTAAGCACTTATGGGAGGTAACCGAGGGGGATTTTGTCTGTAATTCATTTCCATTTTAGTTTCATTTCGATTTTCAATGGATTTTATATAGATTAGGCTAGAATATATCACTTTATAACTTCTTTCCTTATTCCTCTAAAAAATAATGAATATTCCTTGTTGATAAAAATATCCTCATTTAATTTTAATATCCCAGCTAAGAAAGGACCTTGTGTGATTAGTTATCGCATGAAGGTACAAGTGTGTACCCTAGTGAAAGGACAATATTCGTACACAAAAAGGATTAGGATGGAAATTCCTTGCTACAGTGATAAAAAAGGAAAGCTACAACATGACATTGTTAGCTCAGGAAAAACATCTCAAAGATATTTACGCTTAAGTAACAAATCGTAAGGGATACTCCCCAAAATTTTGAATTCCCACCCGCGAAGAATCCTCATTTCAAATTCTTCGAGCTAAATCAGTGGTGGAGATTACCACTTTACAAGTTAGGGAGGAATCGGTAGGCTTTAAATTCAAAAGCACTAAGTCATTCTCAACACGCAGCCCCTTTCACAAACCAAAAAGCCTTCCATCTTCTTCTTTCTCCCTAAAGCACTATGTTTCAGTTTTAAACCTTAAATCCCATCTCTATTCATCATAAACTCTTCTTCCATTTCAGAGAAAATATAAAGAAAAAGGGACCCCCAAATAAGTACATACTGACTGAAAATTCTGTGAGTGAAGAAGCAAAGCAGAGGTACGAGGAAGAAATCCATGTTAAAAAATTCTATGAAGAGAAAGGATTTCTGATAGAGCTTAAACCATCCCTCGACCTTCCTAAAGATATAGTGACCATCATTACGTAGAGGACCTGAAGGAGATTTTATGCCCATTCTGAGAGCATTGTTGTCCCTCTGATAAGAGAATTCTATGCTAATTTGCTTAAGCATGAGCAAACAACTCTTTATTCCTAAAATAATAAATATTATGTTTGCCTGACTTTGATAATGAATATTATGTTTTGGCCAAAGAGGTAAGTGGGGTAAAACTCGATGCCATCTTAAAAGAGTTGACTGTCATGGGAACCAATTGACATAGTGTATCTACTAAGGGAGTAAGAGCATGCGTTAGGTCAGCCTTAAAACCTAGAGCTAAGGTTTGATACCATTTCATTAGAATATCAATAATTCCCACCACACACATTCAAACTGTGACTCGAAAAAATTAGTTCTCTTACATGCTCTTTAAAATGGTAAGTCAATATAAGTTAGTTGAATAATATCTTGAGAGATTAAAATGTGTGCTGGTAAAAAGATTGGATGTTTATTTTTCCCTTGTTTGATTACTAAGCTATGCTATGTAGCTGGTGTTACTTTTGTCAGTGACAAGGAAAAGATACCAATCGTGGGGCCATCACCCTTACTGTTATAGCACGATTTACAGCAGAAAAAGGCATGGACCTGGGGGAGCCATCTTCTTCAAAGTAAGTTTTTAAGCAGAAGGTTGTGGCTAACACTAACCTTATACAAGCATTGGAAAAATTCAAGGTAGTGGCTAACATTGACCTTGAGAAGCTTGTTCAGCAACAAGCCTTATAGCAAAAGACATGGAAGTTACTCAGTCTCGGGATCATGCCTTGCAGAAAATCCTTTAAAAGAATTTCACAAAGCCTACTTGGCCACTGCCTCCTTTCCCCGAAGTCATTCTTCATCCCTGGAAGACTGAGGAAGAAAGAAAGGTAGAGGATGTGTAGGCTGTAGAGGATCAGTTAGAGCAAGATAATGTAGCACTAGAAGTTGATGAGCTCATAGAAGAAGAAGAGGTTGAAAGTGAAGATGATGGAGAAGAAATTAAGGATGAGGAGGATGAAAATGAAAGTGAAGAGGAGGAGGTTGAAGAAGAAGCCAAGAAAGATGATGAATAAATTGAGGTCAGTGAGGAGGAAGAAGGAGAAGAGCAACAAGAGGAAGAAATTGTGGAAAGTGAAGAAGAAGCATTGCCAACCCCACCACGCAAGAATTCTGCTAAAAAGTATAAATAAAGAGGAAAGAGAAAACTACTCAATCCAGCCCTGATAAGGTTGTCAAATCTAAAGGGAAATCTTCTAAACAGAAGAAAGAAGCAGCAAAGGCCGAGTCAAGTGCTAATACTAAGAAGAAATTAAAAACCATTGAAAAGGAGAGGTCCTTCGCGGACAAGGTTCAGAAGGAGATCCAAATTATGTAGAAGATGATATATGATCTCCAGTCCATCTCTAAAGGAAAAGGAGGGCTAAGGAGTTCATCAAAGCAATAGAGGCTATTGGAATGTTGCAGCATACTGCAACAGGATCAGGGGAGTTTCATCTCTGACTCCTTCAATTTTTGTTGCTTCATGTTTCTTCTTGCTCTTTCTTTTGCTACTGGTGAATTATATGTTGGTTTATTTGGATATTTACATTTCTGGTCATGTTTATCTGTTTAAGCATTTCTTTGGTGCAGTGAGGACACTGGAATTTTTAAGTTTGGGGGAGAGGGCCATATGCCCTTTCTTGGTAGTTTATTTTTCTTTGCATGCTTTAGTTAAAGTTCTGGTTCTTAATGTTAGCTTTTAATCTAAACCCCAAAGTAATTACTAAATAAATAAAATTGAAAAAATCATACATAAAAAAGAGAGAAAAAGTTTTAGAAATTTCTTTTAAATGAAAATTTACCCTTGAATAATGTTGTAGTTGGAATGTGTAGCCTAGTTCCCTTTATCTTTTGCACTTAGAAGATGAGTTGGCTGCTTTTCAAGTTTTAAGTTACTTTAAATATGGGTGAGGGTTAATGTTGATTCTGGCATTTAGAATTTCAGGAAAACAGTATCGTAGCAAGTTCATATTGGTCAATACTCAAGTTTAGGGGAGGGATTTCCATTAGCAAATTTTTATGTCTTTTTGTTGCTCCATTGACATAAAATTGTTTAAAAAGAAGAAATTAAGGTTAGAATGGCTCCTTTGTCTTAGGCTGCTGAGTAACCAGATGTCTTCACCACAAGTGTTGCTATTCACGTCAAAAGACATCTAGAGATATGAGCCTGCTGTAGTAAAAGTAAAAATAAACAAAAGAATTTAGCAAGCTTGTTTGTTGCATTGTTGAGTAATCGAGTGTCTTCACCATAAGTGTTGTCATTCGCGTCAAAAGGTAGGTTAACATGAGAGGTACTATAACCTTATAAAACAAGAAAATAAAAGAATGATATTGAAAATAATAGAAAAGTCAGTGGATTAAGAGGAATGCAGCTCAACACTTAAATTTTCTCTTTGTGCTTCATGAATGTAATTGTTTCCCCTGCTCAGTAAGCTTGACACCACTTGTTGTTTGACAGTTGAGCTGAGTTGTCTAGTTTGAGCACTAAAGTTAAGCCTAGGATCTCTATTTAAAGTAGATTAAGCAGTTTGAAAATGCAACTATATTTTCTAGCACACAGTCATTAAGGGAATTAGGTTTACATCCACTTCAGCTAGTTTGAGAATAAAAATCTAATCTTCTCTTTGGCATGAAATGTGTTGTTAAGCATGTTATTTTTAAGGGCTTAGATTTCTTGCTTGCATTTAAAGAAGAACTTGGTAGGTGGAGGGTAGGTATCTTCAGAGTTATTATTTGGTTATCTTGATTGTCATCATTCGAGAATGAGTAATATCTTAAGTTTTGGGTCGTGATAACTCTAAAAAATTAGAGTTATCTTTATATTTTCAAGATTAATTTCATCAGTAATCTTAGAGTGATGCATCAATTTCTAGTCGTATATGTGTCATTTTCTCTATGTATGTTGTCTTTTAGAGTTTAGCTGCCTTTTTAACTTAATTGATAGTTTGTGAGCAGTTTAAGCATGAGGCTGTGCTTTCTGTGTAGGGATTCTTGGTAGAGCAGTGGCTGAAGAGAATGTTGTAGCATGGAAAATCATATCACTATAGTCGCATAGATGCACACATGGCATAAACTTTACGATTTACTCCAGCTGGCACTCCAAAAGGAAGAGAAGCTCGTGCGCCCTGAAAAGTTAGTTATCTAGATGACGCTATTACTTTCCCTGTGGTCCCCACTTTTGCTATTGCTCGACAAGTGTCCCTACTAGAAGATGAAGCCCTAATTTTGAGGCTCCATATATAGCAAGTACGCCTTCTAGGAGGGAGGGAGGGAGCCGACACTTTTGTTGAATCATGGGACGTTTTGCAAAGAGGAAAATGACATTAAATGCAAGAAATGACGCAAGGAAGAAGACAAGTGATGAAGATATTCATTTATTCTCTACTATATTTTAATTTTTACCCTTCTTTATTTTATTGTATCTTCTTCTTTAGTAAGTTTGACAATGGCTATGATTGTATTTGAATCTTCCCTTAAGCTCATTATGAGCTAAAGCACTTAAGCCAGTATGGTTAAAGAACCTTGAAGTTTTTATTCCTAATTAATGAAGTTCAATTTTCCCATTTCTTAATAGCATTTCATTCAAGGTTAATTAATGCTCATTTTTATTATTGATTGGCCATCTTTAATAAGATATATGTTGGATTGAATACTGGAAAGGTTTAATCTGATGAAATTAGCTTGAATGATATTTGATACTCGTATCTTATAGATCTAAGTATTTAGCGAGGCATATATGCTCATCATGTAAACCAATCAACATGAATGAATGATAAGTAACTCTACTCTCACATTGGCTTAGGAACAAGTTAATTAAGATTAGAGTTAAGAGTTGCAAGGATGAAAACATATTGCGCATATTGAGTTGAGGTTAATGCTAATAAGAAGTTGTAGTAGATTGAATGGATTTAGTTAGGGAAATTAACAATAAGGGAACTTAACCATCCTAGCTCATTTCACCACTGAATACATCTGTGTTACTAAGTTTTGTGCCCAATATTCTGAAAGTGTTGCCTTAAATTATCTCATTTTAGATCAATGCTCTTACTTTATTCTTTAGATTAATTAAACTCAAAATTATTGTTGTTACTCTTTTAGAATTAGACTTAAGATTGATCTGATTAATTACTATATTTTTCATCAATCCCTATGGTTAATGACCCTTACTTATAACTTTATTACTTTTTAATGACATGCTCAATTGCGTACATATCACAAAGATCAAGTAGCATTGTTCAATTTTCTATCATCGACGCACACTCTCCATCTAATGATTACTCTTGTGGGGATGAGTTCATAGTTTTCATTTTATCACGGCACCACTTGCATAGGACTCACCCATTTTTTGTCAAAATAAGGGTAAATGACGCCAGCATTTAGTAACTTGAGAACTTCAGCACGTACCACCTCCTTCAAGTTTGTATTCAACCTTCTTTGACTTTCAATTGTGGGTCTGCAACTATCTTCCATCAAAATTCTATGCATAAACAAAGAAGGGTTAATGCCCTTAATATCTGCTATAGTCCATCAATGAGTTGTTTATTCTTTTCAAGTACTTGAGGTAGCTTTTCTTCTTCTTCTTGAGTTATCTTCGAGGAGATAATCACAAGTAGGGTCTAAGAGTCTAAGAGTCTAGAGAAGGTAATAGCTTTAAGGTCAGTGTAAGGGAAGTGTAAATGCTCGATATGGTCTTTTAACACTTAGCTGCTCAAACTCCCATTAGTATCTTGGAGGTGTGCATTGTGGCATTGACTC
Source organism: Datisca glomerata (assembly GCA_003255025.1). Taxonomy (NCBI): domain Eukaryota; kingdom Viridiplantae; phylum Streptophyta; class Magnoliopsida; order Cucurbitales; family Datiscaceae; genus Datisca; species Datisca glomerata. Next base: position 165,858 of record QANY01008047.1, read on the forward strand.
CAAATAATTGACTATCTCTAGAATTCTCACCTCAACTTTGATCATCTCATAGCCTTGTACCAAGATGTCCTCCAAAGTATCTTTCAGATATTGAGTAGAGATGTGTTGAATAATAACTTGATCTATCACCTCTCATCTGAAGCAATACTCAGAATCGAATGGGTACTTTGTAGCATCATATATATGAAACTCTACTTCTTAATATTCAACTCTTAAAAAGATAAGATTTAGGTGCTTTACAGAGACCAGGTGGCGCAGCTTCGTTGGGCATTGTGAAAGGAGATGATATGCAGAGCGTCTAGAGTTGGCAATGGCTTTAGCGAGATGCGGTACATGGGAGACAAGTAGTAGTGGATTAATGCCTAGGAGACCAACTTGTTCTCTATGCCAGCTTCGCATGCACACTCCATGTGCTATCCTGAGCCATTAGTTGTTGATTTAACAGTTTTGGGTTATATTCCTATGTGGGTGTGTATGACTTCAGTATGGTGCTGAAATCTTCTTTTCTAGCTTTATTCTATTTCGCATTTCATCCTTTTGGCTTCCTTTATTTAGACATGACTCCATCATCAACCTTTGGCCTATTTTTTAGCTTGATTTTCCCTAAAAATTATTAAAAATGAAAAACTAACACATAACACATTAAAACCAATAGTTTCACCAAAGAACTAGCGAAGATAATAAATAAGAAGGTACTAAATGCACGAAATATTCAATATCAACAATTTATAGTCAAATTGATTTCTACCGTCTTGCAAAATGCAGATATTCTCACTAAACCTTTAGCTCAACAAAAAAATTGAGATTCTAAGGTCCAAGCTTAAGATTCAATCATCTCCCTTTCTCTTGTGGGGGAATGTTAGTAAGTATCATCAATACAGTCGTGTGAGCCTAGTCAACAGTGAATGAGCCAAAAGTTATTCTGCTCAAACTGATCAGCAAACCTTGCACTTGTTGTAGCTATTAGATAACTACTTCTCTGTTATAACTTCTATTTATTGTGCAACTGAGAGACTACATATATCTTAGTGTTGTAAGTAGTTTTTCTTTTTTCGGTAAATGAAAAGTATATAAACTGAGAAGATACTTACACAAATACAAGGGGCATACCCCCAGGAACAAAGAAAAAATCCATGGGCCAAGATGCCAATTCTAAATGTACACCTAAGATAAAGTAAGTGAAATTAAACCAAAAGGCATGGTTAACCCAATGTCTACCCTTGACAACTGGTGCCAAAGACAGCCCAAATGTCAACCCCAAAAATACTCAGGACATAGGCTCTAAAAAAGAAAAATCAAGATGCACGAGGGGCTTTATAAGTCAGCCCTAATGCTTACAACTGAATAACTTGGTCAGCCGAAGATCAACAACAGATAATAAATTCAAGTTGCATTAGGACTTTATAAATTAGCCCAAATTTAGCCAAAATTATATTAGCTCGAACCAAAGTAAACAAAGATGTGAAAACATGCTTTATGTCTTATGCCTCTTAGGCCAAGGCTTACAATACCATACCAATATTAAAGACACCTAAAACATTAACTTTACTAAAATACCTGAGACCCCAAGCTCCATTTTTCTACTAGTTTGATGCCAATGAGGACTTCCTTGAATCCCCTAGCATTGAAAAATCTACCCTTCACATTCCGTGAAGCAAGCTTGATGATGACCGTCTTGTCCCTAGTGTTGCCTTAAAAAATTCTAGAATTCATTTCCTTCCATATGTAATACACAAAAGAGGAAAAAATAACTCTGATCACATATGCTCTTACTGTTCCCCCTTTGCTCTAGAACAAAAGCCCATAAACAAATTGGGTCCAATTTAAAGCTCTACATATCAAGCCATAATTTTCTATCAAGGTAGTCCAGATGAATCTGTCAAAATCACATTTTATGAATAAATGAGAGTTGGACTCAACATGGCCTACGTAGAACGTACAGTCAAGGACTCCTCCAATGGAAGATTGATTTCAATGTGCAATTTTATCTCTAGTGGCTAACTTATTGATAATACCCAACAAGAGATAAAACTGCACCTTGGGATACTGAACTTGAACCAAATAAATTTGGCCCATCTAACCATGTCCTTAGGCTACACCAAAGCTTGATATGTATGGCTAGATAAGAATGAACCATTGTGGCTCGTAGTCCATGTCCAAGTATCTGGAGAACCAGGTTTAGGAGCTGGGAGAGGGGTACCACTGATTTCATTAAGCTCAACAGAGTTTGTGAAAGGCCAAACACATTGATCATTCTGAAGTACTTTACTAACCCTAGTGTCCCAGTTCCAACTAGTCCTAATGAGAAGTCTCTGTCCATATCTAGGTAACAAGGCACCCAAAGGGTACCAAGGTTCAGTTAGTAGTTTGACATCCCTACCACTACCAATATTTACCTTACAGAAGCTAAAAACTTACTCTTCAGGCTTAAGTAGTTTCCTCCAAACCTAGGATGGGTTAGAAGGAGTAGGCACTATGAATATTGAGCTCTTTCTGATCAAGTACACTTGGCACCTATGTCATATGCACTGCCAAGCACACATAGAGAGTGCTTAGATACCAAGACCAAGAACCACAAGTAGTCATAAACAACTAGTTGAACCCTTTAAGTAGTCATAAATAACTACTTCAATTGTTCAAAGGTTCAAGTAGTCATATGCACTTCCACAGAGAGTGCTTAGATACCAAGACCAAGAAACACAAGTGTTTTGCAACTGCCACTTCATTGGACAAAATCAAATTCCTAAGCCCCAATCCCCCTTAAGCCTTGTCACAATAAACATCACCCATGCCATCTTAACCCCCATATGCTTGACTTCATTCTCATTCCACAGTTAATTTCTCAAAATGTCTTGCACCCTTTTGACCACTCTCCTTAGCAATATGAACAAACCAGCATAAAATTAAAACATGGCCAGTAAAACTAACCTAATTAACTGTATTCTACCTACATATGATAGGTATTTAGAGTCTCAAGACCTAATTCTTTCAGTGATTCTATCCACCAGAGTGTCACAGTCAGCTTTATAGAGTTTAGTTATGATAAAAGGCATCCCTAAGTACCTCATGGGCAGTTGGCCCTCAGGGAAACTCATGATTGAAATGCTATCCACTATGTCTTCCTCTTGTACCCCTGACATAAAGATTTGGCTCTTCTGAATGTTCGGCTGTAGCCCAAAAATTCACTGAAATTTTTCCAAAGTCTCCTTGATAACCTTTATTGACTCCTTGGACCGTTTACAGAACAATAAAAGATCATCAGCAAAGTATAGGTTCACTACCTTCAGCTTCTTACACCTCCAGTGATATTGGATTTTAGTATTTGAGGCTGCAATGCTCAAAAGGCCATTTAGTACCTCCATTACAATGACAAACAGATAAGGGAAGATAGGGTTTCCCTGCTTGATGCCCTTGGCTCCCTTAAAGTAATCATGAAGCTCATCGTTGATCCTAACAAAATAGGAAGGAGAGGATATGCATTCCATAATCCAAGTGATGAAGGGGTCTGAAAATTTGAGGCATTATAGGGCTTTGCCTATGGGATTCTAGTTGACACTGTCATATGCCTTTCTTAGATCCAACTTTAAAGCACATATGTGCATCCCCAAATACCTATGGTAGCTTCTAAGGAGTTATTGGGATAAAAATATGTTATCTACAATCCTTCTCTCAAGACCAAAAGCACTTTGGTTCTAATGTATTAGGTTTGGCAGGTAGGTTTTCATTCTTTCAGCCATGATTTTTGTAATGCACTTATAAGGACATTACAGCAGGAAATTGGGCTATCGGCTACCAAAGTGGGATTGGGAACCTTAGGGATCATGGAAATGATAGTGGAGTTTACCTCTTTCAAAAGCTGACTGGTATTAAAAAATTCAAGGATGGGAGAGGAAACATCCCTCCCAACAATGTGACAAGCCCTTTTAAAGAAACTAGATGGAAAAACATCAGGTTCATGTGCTTTGTCACTACCCATACTGAAAATGGCATTTTTAACGTCCTCATCGGTGATAGGTGAAGTCAAAAGAGAGCCTTGAGATTCATTCAGTCTATTAGGGAGAGCCCTCTCAAGCATACTCCAATGGATGTCATGCACAGGGTTAGGGGACCCCAGCAAGTCAGTGTAGTATTGTAGGATATGGTTATTGATCTCTTTAGGAAAGGAAATGATAGAGCCTTGATGCACCAAATGAGAGATCTTGGATCTGATTATATTCTTTATCATGCTCTGAAAAAAGAAAGAAGAATTATGGTCACCTAAGTTGAGCCATTGGACTCTTGACTCCTGTTTGTACAAGCTTTCCTCAACAAGCCTATGCTTCATAAACTCTTTACTAGTTATCCTTTCTTGGGAAAGGAGAGAGCCATTAGAGGGGTCCATGGCTAATCTTTACTGGAGGTGATCAAGGTTAGCTCCAGCCAGCTTAGACCTTGAAGGGATGTCACTGTAAAACTAATGATTAAACTCCTTTAGGGCCATTTTAACTGTGTTTAGTTTTTTACTGACCTGAAACATTGTTTATCCAAAGACCTGAGTACCCCATACTTGATTAACAACTTGTCAAACCTTGAAGAATTGAAAGTCGATCTTAGGCCTATGTTGTGTAGAGTCCATCTACACTACAATGGAGCTATGGTCTGAGATCCCAGGTGGGGCAAAGTGGCATTTGATATTAGAGAATGTATCAACCTAGTGAATATTCCCTAGAGACCTATCAAATTTACACATGGTAAAGGTCTCATCCTGATGCTTATTAGCCCAGGTAAATAGACACCCAGAGAAGGCCAGACCTTCCACCTCAAGGTTGAAAATAAAGTCACTAAAATCATTCATTCCCTCAACCCACCCCTCCAACCTTTTCAACAGGCCTTCTAATGACATTAAAGTCCCCAAGCAGGAGCCATGTTGAAGTTGAGCAAATGGCATGTTGGTTTTTAAGGGATGCCCGTAATTCTCTCCTGAAAAATATGGAGTTTGATGCATAAACAAATGTAACAAAGTAGTCACACAAAACAATAACCTTACATAAGATGGCTTGAGATCAGACGAGTCTAATACTGCCAGGTTGACAACATATGTATCTCAAGCAATCCAGATTCTTCCACCCGGAGCTGAAGCATAATTAGCAACAAAGTCCCAGTTACATATTCTCTCACAATGGTATCTCTACTAATAGATGCATGCTACAAAATCTTTGTCAAATATGTATTTTCTCAAAATTTATCAGTGTCGTATCAGTTTTCTTTCTTTCTTTTTTAAACTTGGTATTAGTAGTCATCACTATGGTTAAAGGAAAAAGGAGCCCAACTTTTCAATATATTATTGGAAAGATTTGGATATATCTGACGATGAGGTCATACTAAATCATTTGGCTTAACGTTCTTATTCTTTGATCATCATTTAGTTTATATTCTTATTCTGGATAGTGCATCTCGTTAATTAGTTAAAAATGAATAATTTTATTTTTATGTTTTTTCGTCATGGATCCCAGCCAATATAATTAATTTAAAGAAAGACACATGAGCATACTTTTTTGTTCTTCTTCTTCCTTTTGTCGTCAAATTCAAGAAAGCTGTGTGAAGAGGATAAAGATATGCAGAAAGCAAGCACGAAATAAGAATAGAGTGAAGAAAAGCATGGGAGTGGTGTATTAATGGATTTGAATATATTAACTATAATTAATATGGTTAATGAAATTCAAAACAAATGAAAGTAGTCTAAATAGTATTGTTTATCTAAAACAAATGTGAAGGAATCTCTATATATTATGCTCTTAAGGGAGACAGTACAATAAAGAAATTAATTTTTTTGCTTCCACATTTCAAGTTTTCATGAATCCCTTCAAATGCTTTCATGCAAGCAATCAACTTTTATCTAATAGAACAACACAAAATACTGATGAATTCCCCACAAGTCACCTAATTAGTGATTAGAGCATCTAGCTTAGGGTTTCATGCTTACATCAAGTTACCTTTAAATTTAAATCATGACTGAACGCCTAAAAAAATATTATTCTAGCTAGCTGTCATATAGTCGGAAAACTTAGTGAGTCGGAAACATACGGTATCGGTTTGCTTTGAGAACATATCTAGTAACTAGAGAAAACAAGTCATGTATGTGACAATTAATGACCATGGTTCTCATTTTAAATTAAAATATATAAGTTTATCATTATTTAAGCTGGTACTAAATCCAAACTTCACCTATCAACAACTTAATGTTACATACTTAATTACGAGGCACACACTCTAATTGGCCTCGTGTTCACGTGTTTGTCTTATGTTTGCAATTCTTATGTAGACAAATAGACAATGGACAAATTAAACATGATACACAATTAGTTTACCTATATGTAATTATACATATGATGAATATATACTTATATATAAGTACTTGTATATATACTTATATATAAGTACTTGAATATATACTTATATATAAGCACTTGTATATATACTTAAAACGTTTTTATATGAGAATTATTGTTCGAGAACTGAATATAATGTGGAACCTATATATATTGCGTTTAGATGCTTATATATGTGCCGTGCATCTCACTGATACATGCATGCTATTAGGGGGTGTAAGTGGTTCGGTTCGGTGCAGTTTAGGATGTTTTAACGAACCGAACCATAAATGCGGTTTATCAAAAATAGAAACCGAACTGAACCGGTTAGAATGAATAAATCGCGTCAAACCGAACCGTCAATTTTTTTAAACCGTACCGAACCGGTTCAAACCGGTAAAATAAACAGAATAAGTTTTATTGAAAACAAACAAGTCTTAATTTAAACACTTTCCTGCAAAACGTAAATTTTCATGTGGAAAAAGAGAAGAAAGAATTGAGATCATTCTAATCAAAAGTTCTATTAATATACTATAAATACAATCAGAAAACAATAAAAATCTCATAAGCATCAGAAAATTCACAAGGCAAAAAAATAAAATACAAACTAAAAACAAAATACAAACGAGTCTGAGAGAGAGAGTAAGGAAGTGGTGAAAATATTTATGGATTAGGGTTACGGTATTATGAAAATCTCTTTATATATTGAATATGCGATTCGGTTCGGTGCGGTGCGGTCTTTTCATAAAAACCACATACCGAACTGAACTGTCTAAAACGTTGAGACCGATCAACGTTTCAGCGGTTTTTCTTACACCCCTACATGCTATAGTAAGGTAGGAAATATACATATAATATTTTGAGTCATTCAAACATATAACCTAGATAATATAATGGTTCAAGTTTTAAACCTTAACTACAGTATCTTCATGTGATTGTATTGAAATAACTACATGGTTTATATGATTGTATTGAAATTATTGCAATATAATCATGTTTTTCTAAAATAAGAAAGAAAGAAAAAGGACAAACATTTGTAATAGTTTTATATATACATATATATATATATATATATATATNTATATATATTCATTCAAATAAAGTATACATGCAAACTTTCATACCCTAGCTAGATAATAAACAATTCCCAAAAGCCTTCCTCACAAAAGAGAGGTTAGAGAAGACAAAAGAGAGGTTAGAGAAGTTGCATGAAGATGTTACTTATGATAACAGATTCCTAACTCATTTAACTAACCTTCTATCTTCTAGAAGTAGAGACTAAGAAGAGAAGCTTAACAAGCTTGACTTATTTACATTAGTTAGCTACTACTTTCCTTGATAAACAGTGCTAAGAAACCAGAATTTAAAAAAACGAACAAATGCTGTTTATGGTTTTATGCATTTTACCAACTACTGTTCATGAGCTTTTTCTCTTAGAATATTAATAATTCGCTCAATAATACCAACATAAAGAAATGAAAATATAATTAATAATTAACATTTCATTAATCTTATAAATAAAAAAAAAAAAGGAATCCTAGGGATTATAAAAAAAAGACCCTGAAGTGAATCTGTGTAAATCTATAGGAAGGCCGGCAGAAGAGGGAGAGATCCAAGAGAGCTAGTAATTGAAAGTGCAGCCTTTTTCTTTTCGAGGTACAAGCAATGAATTATATAAGAAAATAGGGATCTTCACCCAAATAATTAGTTGACAAGATTAATAGACGGTAGGTTGCAGCTTACACAAGCTAGAAAATTAGTCGAGCCCTAGTTTTTATATTCCCCGTTGCATACAATAAACAAACTCTAAACAGATCCATAAATATTTCTAAAATAAAATTGGTAATTTTTTGCGCAAAAATCATTTTCATATTTTCACCTTCTTATAGTTTTAATTCTTTGTAATTTTTTTAAATAGAATTGAACAGGTGAAAATCTTTTATGTAGCCACATGAGCAGGACATGATCAATCAGGAAAGAGTGTGCAGATTGCCACCGTGGCAAAACAGGAAGAGCCATCCCAAGTCGTTGATCCCGCTGTTCTCCATCGGACGGTCCAAGTTTGACCAGTTGTTAATGTTGATAAACGTAATCTAATATAGATAAACTCTATCTTAAGAGAATATTCTGTTTAATCTCTGTTATCAAGTAATTGAGAGCCTTATAAATAGAGGTCAATTATAAACTCAAAACTCAATAAAACCGAGCAGTTACTTTTATATTTTTCATGAATTCTCTCTATATTATTCAATTGTTTTTGCTTTACAACAATTTTTTGGATGTTTATAAAATTTAGTTTCGTGTTTTTTTTGTCTGTTTTTAGTAAAAAAAGAAAGATTTTTAGAATTCCTTAGTTCCATTGCTCTGTAAATTAGCAGCTGATAGAGGAGTATGCTTCACGAGAAGGGTTTTCCAACATAATTATGTTCCTTCTCTTTCTTTCTTTCTTTTGTTTCCTCGAAGAATTCTTCTTCTTTTTTTTTTTTTGTATTTTTAGTGTACAATTAATAGGAAAAAGCGATAAATAAAATGGTCCCTCATGTTGATCCAATGTGATAGGCTCTTCTTTTGTTTCGCGCAACTATTGATGATTTTATAAACATCTTGTATTTGAGAAATGTTTCCTCAAGTGGAAAGTACAAATAAATACATTTATATGCATCTATGTATTTATGAAGTTTTTAGGATTGATTATTTTTAATACTACTGTGACCAAGCCAAAAATTCAACCTATTTAATAATTAGTTTAAGCAAAGAAGTACTGCTTGTAATAGTTTTTTGATGAATGAGAAAGACATCAGATTTATTTTTTTGGTTTTGGCAATTCTTAGTCCTGAAATCAGTCTTTCATAAAATCCGAGCAAGTCAAATAATTAAATCACATTTTTTTCTCTCTAACTTGGTAACTAAAAAAGATCTTAGGTTTGAATTCTCAAGTGGTTTCATATGTGATGACAGAGAATGAATGGGGATTTCATGTGACCACGATAAGAGATTTTATATATTGTTTGAGATAAGTGGCACTCATATTATAAAATTATTGCGAAATGAAAAAGATTATGTTTTAAACTTAGTGTCTTTTTACTTAATTAAAATGAGATAGATTACTGCATAAATCTACTAGAAATAATTTGAAAATATTATTTAAAACAGTAGAAAATGACTTTTACAGCTATAAGCAGGTCTTAAATGAGCTGACAAAAAATACTAATTTAAATATGGTATTGGTCCCAATAATATTAAGGTATTGGTAGAACTACCCATTACTATCACTGTCATCAGCAACCTTCATCATGACCCCTTTATTAGTTTGAGAGAGATGAGAGAGAATAGACCCCTTTCTTGTAATGGTATGAAAGATGATATTTAGAAATAAAGAGAGTAAAATCAAATGGGGGATTGACAATTTAAAGAAGCAAAATGAGACCAACTCTTTGTTCTTTTCCTTCCTCTTCTCTGCTACTTTCTTTTTGTCTCTTCTATGGAACTACCACTCTCATTTGGCAGTAGGGTGGCCGAGGCAGACAGACTAACTTTCCCTCGTGATTACTGTCGTCTTTCAATGCTATCTTTCCAGCTCTATCTTCTCTCTCTGTATCTGATGTAATGTCATCCAAAGGTCACCCAAATATGTGTAATATAATTACTGACAATCTTAATGCTTCGTTTCTTCCTCTCTGATAAACTTCAGGTCTTCACCTCTCCTTCCAGTAGCTCAGGACTTGGGATATGAAACCTTCTCTTCCTTTTCTACGTTTCCATGAAACCTGATCGTCATTGGTGAATTGAAAAATGAGTTTAAAAAAAAACGAGGAGGACAAATGTTGTGCTCTGCAAATTATAATATCTAAAAAGATATTTGATAGTAGTATTGAAGGTGTTACTGAAAATTTCTAAAAACTTATAAGAAACAGTTTTCGAAATCATAATGTAATGAGTGATAATTTTTGTTTGTGGTTAATTTTATTTATTTGAAAAAAAAAATTTGAGTGTCATATCAAACAAGAAAAATGCATTCTATCCCAACTTATGATAATTCACAAGTCTATGTGGCTCTTATAGGTACTTTTCTGAGCACCTATGATGGGGCAACACATGTCACACCGCAACAGAGAGTCAATAACAAAGGAAGGCTTCTAAGGACAAGAACTAACATTGCCTAAGCTCGGGTTGCACAGACCTGAGCACATGTAAGACAACAAAGATCGAGCTCGTCAAGAGAGCTCGAGTAATCATTATCTGCCGAAAGTACACACCCCAGATGACCGCTCCCTATAGGTTCGAACGCCCAACCAGTCCAATCGCCACAACAGAATGTCAGAACAGCCCTCGATATGCCACCTCGAAAGCACATCGACATTTAATGCCCATCACTTTGTCAAAGGTCTCCACCCTCCTGTTCAATCAAAGACATACATCGTATCTCGGGAAGCTTCCCCAGCAGTTCAGGTACAAATACCCCCATCCACTTAGGCATCGGAGGCTCTTAGACGAGGCAACCACCCCGCAGTTCTCTCGCTCTTTGGATTTTTTGTTGGTGTTTTACAGATGTTGAGGTCATGAGGAGCTCCAGCTAGAAGGAAGAATACCATCGATATCACTAGTTTTGGTGTCAATAATTAGCACGGGAGACAAGTATCTGCACTGTTGAGATTTTTTGCTTCAACAGTAGATATCATCTATGGGGACGACAATAAAATCATTCATATTTAAATTACTTGAAATCCCTTCTCTCCCGCAAAGAGAGGATGACTCTGGTACCCCAGCCCGACGAAGTTCAAGATGAAAACACGCTACTCGCCGCTCAAACAGTAGCAGTATCTTGCACTAGAATGATCTTTCCCCATTAATTAAAGGCTCGCCGCTTGAGTCATCACATACTTGCGAAACCCTGGGGAAGACTATCCGGGAAAGGACGAGGCAACACCTTGCCTCGGAGAAACTACCACCTCTCAAGAAAATCGAGACCAAATTGAAACCAGGTTTCGGGTGGCCAAGCTCCCCCTTAGTGGGAAAGGGGTTTGAAAGGAGAACATCTTGTAAAACCACCCTAGGTGTGTTTCCAGCCGCACACCGGGTCATCAGATGGCGGAGGAGAGTGAAGGCAGGGACCCTTAAATGACTTTTGGGGGCAATATGTGAGCAGCTGTGGAAGGTAGAGGAAAGTATCAGAAGGCCACACTCCGGCTAACTCCTTGGTGTCCTTTTAGCCACCAAAATTTTTACAAAGCTTCCGCGCAAACGAGAGTTGTGTGGCACAGATAAACCTGGGATCATTCCCAGTAGATATACAAAGCCTTGCATCAATAATCCATCACGGTTGAAAGATGAATCTAGGTTATACAACTCCAAACTCCCACATCCCACCTTGGGTGAAACAGAATTGGTATACGGGCTCACAAGCCAAACTAACTAGAAGCGCCGGTCAAAAAATGAGGGTGTTTGAGACTTTCTACACAATCCTTCGACTTCCTCACTCATGAATCACCTTACCTATTGTCGAAATTCTCATCGACGACCCAAGCAAGACCAATAAACTCGACTTCCGTCATACCCATTGGATGTGCCAAAAATAAAGGACAAAGAGGAAAACTAGGTGAGACATAGAGAGCATGTGCGAATGAGAAGAAAAGATAGGGTAACGATGTTTTTTATGAGGATGGATTTTGTTTATGTGGTCCTCAGAGAACAACAAAGAGAAAAGGATGAACAATGGGTCTGAGAGGCGAGAAAGAGAAGGGGAGGGGAAGTGGGTCTGAGAGAGATGAGAAAGGAAGGGGTGTGTGAGATATTGCAATTTTATCTTCAAATATTTCTACACACCAGACACCATACTCTTACATTCACATTTTCTTTCTTCTTCTTTTTACCAAACTATTCTCCATAAATAAATAACAACTATCAATAAAATTATTTTGGTCCAAGGGTAAAATTGAAAATTGTCAATAATATCTAAAACATCCCCTTGCCTATCCATAAACCAAAATAATCTAACACCTCACCATTTAATCAAAACATTCTGAAAATCTTTTGCTCAAACTTATACCAAACGATCCCTTAGAGTTATTAGGTGCGCCTAGATGCATAGAAACCCCTTAAAAGTGGAATGAAGGTTCAATTCTATAGAGATAAGGAACCAATCTGGTTGGACTTCAAATATGAGAGATTCCTCGATTTTTGCTACCAATGTGGACGTCTATGCCACATAGCTAAGGATTGTCTTAGAAATTTCACCCTTTTGGCTAGGGTTTCCCCTAACAAATTCCAGTAGGATTCAAGTCTGAGAGCAATAAAGGTAATGCTACCCCAAGGAATTCTCAGTCCAAACTAGAAAGCTCTGACAGAATACACAAGAAAGATTACCAAATTGCTTCCTTACATAATCCCTCTAAGAAAGAAAGCACCACGTCGAAAAAGATGGCATTGATCGGTGAGGCCAGCGCCTATAGGGGATGTACTAATTTTTTGGTGTATGAGGAGACAAACTTTGTAGGAAATCCTAATTTTTAGGTGATAGTGTGAGCTACTGGCGACCACAACAATTGATTAGCTCATCCTAACCGTAGTGATGTGTGTCACCCTAATCAGTTAACCATTACAGAGGTGGAATAACCTAAGAAGAGACGCTGGAGAACAAGAACAAATTAGTACATCTATCACCTTTGATTTCCAACAAGAAGTGAACAATAGTTTGAAAACGAGTATGGGTCAATCCTCCATTGGGCCCCAACTTATCGATCTAAATTTAACAATGGGCCTCAAAAACTCCATGGATTTGGACAACACTATAAATGGCCGACCCACTTCCCTTACAAGGCTAAGATGCAGAGGACCCAAGGGCAAAAGAGGAAGCGGACAATTGGCCAGTAAAAGGTTGAATCCCTCTCAAATTATTTCCAAGAAACATATATCCACCCTTTCCTTTGGAAAATAATTAAAAATTCTAAAATTGTCTCTCATTCGGATGTTTCATCCTAAATAGTGGGCTCTGAAGACCGAACCCGTTGTGAGCCATGGAAATCACAAGTTGAAATGATCGAGGGCTGTGTAACCTCGATATGTTTTTACCAATTGGTGCAAAGTAAAGACCCTGGTATGTTTTTATTGCTGAAACAAAGCTTTTGGCTAGTGGTGTTAAGGCTTTTAGAAGGAAATTCAGATTGAAAAATCGTTTTACTGTTAGTAGAGATGGATTCTGAAGTGGTATAGATTTTTGGAATAATGTATTAAAAGTTTCTCTTAAATCTTACTCAAACAATCATAACCCTTATCTTTAAAGGAGACCAAGAATCCTAGAGGTTTACTACTTTTAATGGCAATCCCATTTAGGAGGTCCGTCATCATTCGCGGAATCTCCTTAATCGACTTAATGAGAATTTTGATGGGCCATTGGAGACTTTAATGAAATTATTGATAATTGGGAGAAGGTGGGAGGCACGAGAGTTGCTACTCAAATGAGAGTCTACATGGAAGCTATTGATAATTGTGGTCTCTAAGAAATTAATTACATTACCCTCTAATCACATGGGTCAATAACATAGAGGGAGAAGCTTCTATTAAGGAAAGAGTGAACTGTGCTTTAAGCCTCTTATTCGTAGACAAAATTGTATAACTGGGCTTGGGTAATAGTCCTAGGCTTTTTGACTTCTGACCATAGGACCCTTCTTGTTCACTTAGAGAAAGCTCCCCCAAACAAAACTACTTCGGGCCACAAAACAAGGAGATTCCTTCTCAAGACAAATTGGGAAAGGGATGATGAATATGTTGATATAGTTAAGCAGACTTGTCCTTACCAAATGAGATCAGGCCTTGTAACATCACCTCCAAACTTGGGTCTTGTCCTAAATCAATTAGACATTTGGGTAAGGCCAAATATGCCTTAATCCCGCGTCGGCTTAGATCTGGCCTTATAACATCACCTCCAAACTTGGGTCTTATCCTAAATCCATTAGAAAAAGCAAAGAGAGAGTTGACCTTCTCTTAGGAATAGATTCGGCAATGATAGAATGGGACGAGATTCATAACCTTTAGTTGGCAATCGACCTCTTAGAAAACCAGGAGAATATTTTTGTAAGCAAAGATCCTGCATGAATTTGCTCAATGTTAAGGCAGTACCTAAATGAGCTTGAGTTGCCTAGTCACTTCAGTATCAACCTCCAGCTCCTCATCTATGCCAGATCAACACAAGTTGTTATTGCCAACAAAAAAGATTATTTGAGATCTTCGTTAGCTAGTGTTTGTGTTACAACACGACACTCTTTTGTAACTAACTAATATTCCCTTCCCTCTCTCTCTCTCTCTTACCCGTGTGCTGAGCAAATTGTCCAAGGATATATATACACACACACTCACACACACACACACACACACACACACTATATATATATATATATATATATATATATATATTGCTATGAACTTATGAAGTTTGAATGAATAGTTTTCTGTTATTCATCTTCTTCAAGTTTATTTTTATTTATACACAAGTTTCAACTTGGTATCAGAGTCATCAATGGCTTCCTCTGATTCAGTTACTCAAAACAGGGAAAATCCTGATAACTCAGTCAAGAATGCTACAGACCTTAACACCTTCTCTAATACTCTCTGTTCCACTCTGTCTATCAAGATTGACAGAGACACTCACATCTTATGTAAAGCTCAAGTTGTACCTGTAATAATCAGGCATGGTCTGAGTGAGCTCATACTCAACGCATAGGAAAATCCAGCTGAAAATATGGCTAATGGATCTGTCAACCCAGAATATGCGCAGTGGTTGAGAAGTGACCAATTATTACTTAGTCAGCTAAGATCAACAATGAGTGATAGAGTTCTCGACTCACTATTGCAGTATGAAACATCAAGAGGACTCTGGCTTGCTCAGGAAAGAACCTATGCAAGCAGGTCAAAGGCAAAGTTATTAAGCCTAAAAAATTATTTGTACATCACAGGAAAGATGACAGAGGTGTTCTGGATTACATTGATGTCATGAGGACTATTGGAGATCAACTTCTAGCAGCAGGTGATGCTATAAGTGAACAAAACCTCATATTGCATATTCTTATTGGTTTACCAGTTGAATTTGAACCTATAACTGGTCAACATCAATTCCAGGACTGATAACCTCACCATTGATGAAGTTAAGTCTCAAATCCTCATTCATGAATCAAGAATAGAGAAGTTAAATGCTGAAAGAGAAGCTACATTGAAAGCATGTGCAAATCTGGTCCAGAACACTCCAAGATTTAACAAGAAGTTCACCAACAATCAACAACAACAGTGGGGCTACAATCCTTTGAATTACAATAATAGAAATGGAGGTAGAGGCCGGTATAGCTTTAGAGGAGGTAGAAGAGGTAGTCGTGGTGGAAAACAAGGAGGAAAAGTGATTTGCCAAGTCTGTAGCAAAACTGGACACATTTTAGCCACTTTTCACACCCTCAAACTACACCACCTTTTCACACAAGCTTTAATCCTTCTATTTATGCAGCAAGTTCATAGTATGGCTAAATATATACCTGGTATGCTGACAGTGCTGTCATTCACCATGTTACAGCAGACCTGCAAAATCTTGGCCTAGCAAATGAATATCAAGGTAGTGACAAGCTAACTATCGGAAATGGTAAGCAATTACAGGTCACTCATGTTGGTAATAGCTCTCTTCCTTCACCCTTGTACTCCCTTAACTTAAATCATATGCTTAGAGTACGAAAAATTACCAAAATTTAATCAGTGTTTCCAAACCCACTTCTGATAATCCAGTGTATGTGCAATTTAACTCTAATTTTTTCTATATGAAGGATCTAGCATTAGGGACTACCCTACTTCAATGGAGACTTAAGGATGGTTTGTATAAGTTTTTTGCACCAAAATTGAAGCAACATACTACTTTGACTTGCTCTTTATTTGTTTAATGATTCTATGCATCCAAATACTGGTGTTTCTGGTTTTTTTCTTTTAAATTCCAAAAGCAATGTTGTTTGTACATCTTTAAGTTTCTCTAAGCCATCTTGGCATATTCATATATATCAAACAAGTTACACTCTATTAATGAAGTGTTCTTATTCCTCATACTGCTTCTGCTCTTATTTCTACTGTATCACCCAATCTTTAAAAATTGTTGCATCTCAAACTAGGTCAACCTTCTACAAAAATCACAAATCAAGTTCTAACTTAACTTAACATGCACTTACCTTCTCAAAGTATGACATAATCTATTTGTCAAGCTTTCCAGCTTGGAAAAAGTCATAGATTAACTTATTATCCATCTAAAATTGTTACCACACAACCCTTAGAATTAATACATTCTGACCTCTAGGGTCCTGCTCCCGTAACTTCCAATGACTTTCGGTATTACATTCACTTTATAGATGATTTTTCCATATACACATGGATATATCCTCCCAAACTCAAATCTGAAGCATTTTAGACCTTTCTTCATTTTAAAACTTATGTTGAGAAGTAGTTTGAGATTTCTATTAAATCTGTCCAAACAAATTGGGGGGGGGGGGGGGGGGGTA
>QANY01008047.1:182727-259530 GCA_003255025.1 Datisca glomerata
GGGGGGGTGAGTATAGGTCATTTGCTCAGTTTCTTCAAACTCAAGGCATAATCTTTAGGCATCCATGCCCTCACACCCATCACCAACATGGCAAGGCTGAAAGAAAGCATAGACACATTGTCGAATTATGGCTCACACTACTTGCTCAACCATCTATGCCTCTTAAATATTGGTGGTTTTCCTTTAGTACTACCACTTATCTTATCAACAAGCTGCCCGCTGCCACTGTGACTCTCCTTACCAAGCGATGTTCCATCTCAAGCCTGACTATTCTTTCCTTCGAGTGTTTGGTTGTGCCTGTTTTCCCCATTTGAGACCCTACAACAATCACAAGCTTGATTTCAGGTCCTCTTCGTGTGTTTTCCTGGGTTACTCAGCACCCCATGATCACAAGAGTCAAGGTAGGGATTAGAAAACCAAATGTTTATGCTCCTAAATTACCAATATCAGAACACTTAGAACCTAGGTCTGTCAAGTAAGCCTTAGTTCTTCCTCACTAGAAAAAAGCTATGCAATTCACAGCTCTTACGCTCAACAACACTTGGACCCTAGTACCACCACATCCAACCATGAACATCATTGGAAATAAATGGGTCTACAAAGTCAAATTCAATCCCAATGGTATTGTTCAGAGGCACAAGGCCAGACTAGTTGCAAAGGGTTTTCATCAGACACCTGGACTGGATTTTTCATAGACTTTTAGCCCTATTATGAATCATGTGACCATTAGGCTTGTTCTTATCATTGCTCTCACCAAAAAATGGCAAATCAGGCAACTTGATGTCAATAACGCATTCTTGCATGGACTTCTCTTTGAATTTGTTTTTATGCAGTAACTTGATGGTTTCATTGACTCCTCCAAGCCACGTTATGTTTGCAAGCTTCATAAGGTCATTTATGGGCTCAAACAAGCCCCTCGAGCTTGGTATGACAAGCTCAAACTCACACTTCTTCATAAAGGATTTCTAGCTACTAAGTCAGATAACTCCCTGTTTATTTTACATCAGTCTACCATAACTGTTTTATTTTCTTGTGTATGTGGATGACGTACTCATCACAATGAGTGATCCTCATTACATTGTTGATCTAATTTGTGCTCTTCACTCAGAATTTACCTTAATAGATCTAGGCTTACTGCATCACTTCTTAGGCATTGAGGTAACCTCTTCCCATTCTTGTTTGTATCAGTCACACCAACGATACATCATTGAATTGCTGCACAAATTTCACATGGACTCTGCTAAGCCTTGCCCAACCCCAGCTACTACCTCAGTAAAGTTAACCAAAGATGGTGGCATACCTCTTCCTGATATCACTCAATATAGGAGTCTCATTAGGGCTCTCCAATATGCAACCATCACAAGACCTGTCATTGCCTTCATTGTAAACAAAATTAGCCAATATCTGTATTTCCCTACTTCCTTTCATTGGCAAGCTTGAGAGATGCTTCTCATGTATTTGAAGGGCACCATTACAGAAGGGTTACTTCTCCAACTTGCCTAATCTCTTAATATTAAAGCTTTTTTAGATGCAGACTAGGCAAGTTGTTCTGATGACAGTAAGTCAACCTGTGGGTATACTATTTTTCTTAGCTCTTCCTTGCTATCTTGATCGTAAAAAAATAACATGTAGTAACTAGAAAGCAGTACTGGAAGTGAGTATAGGGCATTGGCACACACTGCTATAAAGATTGCCTGGATTCGATCTCTTATGCAGGAAATGCATTGTTCTTCCTCTTTTGCTCCTGAAATCTAGCGTGATAATGAAAAGGCAGCCTCTATTGCATCAAATCCTATTTCACACGCTCGAACTAAACATATTAAGATAGATGTACACTTTGTAAGAAACAAAGTTCTTGCTAAGCAGTTGGAAATCATATATGTCCCTTCCCGAGATCAAGTTGGAGACCTGTTTACCAAGGCTCTCACTAAGCAACAGTTTACTCACCTTAAAACCAAGCTAAATTTGGTTGTCACCCCATTTAGCTTGAGGGGGATGTTAAAGCAGTGACCTAAATGAGCTTGAGTTGTCTAGTCACTTAAGTATCAGCCTCCAACTCCCCATCTCTGCTAGATCATCACAGGTTATTATTGCCAACATAAAGGAATATTCGAGATCTTCTTTAGCTAGTGTTTGTGTGACAACACGGCACCCTTTTTGTAACTAACTAATATTCCCTTCTCTCTCTCTCTCTTACCTGTATGCTAAGCAAATTGTCCAAGGATATATATGTATTGTATATTGCTATGAACTTATGAGGATTGAATGAAAAGTTTTCTATTATTAATCCTTTTCAAGTTTATTTTGTTTCTACACAAGTTTTAACTCTCAAGATGGGGGACAAATACACAAACTTCTTTCACTGAAGCCTCTGAAAGGGAAATAAGAAATACTATTTGGGGCAATTTTTATGATGAAGGGGCGTGGCATGAACCTCTAGATGGTATTGGGTCTTCCATCCAAAATTTCTTCCAGACGTTGTTTACTTCTTCAAACCCTTCAAAAAATCCAATCCTCAAAGTTACAGATTTTGTGCAAAATAGGGTAACTGAAGCTATAAATAACTATTGCTCCAACCCTTCTCTAAATCAGACATTTTTTATGCTCTCAAGACAATACACCCCTTGAAAGTCTAGGTCTAGATGGGTTTCTAGCTCTCTTCTGCCAAAAATATTAGCACATTATCGGTAAGGATGTTACAAATTTATGCTTAGATTGCCTTAATGGTTCAGCTAGTATGAAGAACATTAATAAAACCCTTATTCTTCTTATGCACAAAGTTTTTGACCCCATCATGTCTTCGATTACAGACTTGTTTATGCAATGTGATTTGTAAGTTGATTTCTAAATCTGTTGCAAATAGGCTGAACATTATTTTCCTTAATATTATCTCTGATTTTTAGAGTGCCTTGGTTAAGGGGAGGCAAATAACTAACAATGTTATTTTATCAAACTCTCTTAGCATGAAAATGGCAGGTAAAATGGGTCTGCAATAATAAAGCTAGATATGAGCAAGGCTTTTGATAAAGTTGAATGGGGTATTGTTTCGCTATGATGCTCAAATTGGGGTTTGATAATTGATGGGCTAATCTGATCCATAATTTCATTTCCTCTAACTCCTTCACTTTGTGATTAATGGGATAGTGTATGGGGAAGCCACCCCTCATCAAGGTTTGAGACATGGTAACCCTCTCTCACCCTTCCTTTTCATCTTATGTACTAAAGGCATGTCTTCTCTTATCCAACAAGCTCAAAATTTAGGATTTTTGGCTAGTCCGAAGGTTAGCCATAACATTCCCAGAATTTCTCATTTCTTTTTATGCAAAGCAAATGAACCAATTTTTTAGCGTTTAAAGGAGATTCTAGTGTATACAAAGAAGCCTTTGGACAAAGTATAAATCTTGGAAAACCAGTGGCTACCTTCTCTTCAAACATAGATGTCTCAGCTTAAAGGGACTCTTCAGTAGTCCACAAGGTAAGGATTATGCCTTGTCATGGAAAATATCTTAGGTTACCATCTAGAGTGGTCGCTAACAAGAGGACCATGTTTGACTCCATAATTTCCAAAGCCAGATCTTTAATGAGCTCTTAGAGGGAAAACAATTCTTAGTGGGGGAAAAGAGATCCTAATCAGATTTGAAATCCAAGCTCTTCCAACATTCTCTATGAATGTGTTTCGCCTTCCCTCAGCCTTTTGCAAGGATCTTTGTTCAGAAATGATCAAATTTTGACAGTGCTCTACCAGTCATTCGAGCAAGCTCCATTGGTTGGCATGAGAGAAGCTAAGTCTTCCTAAAGCTCTGGGTGGTATGGGTTTCCACTCTCTAGAGTTCTCCAACCAAGCTAAGTCTTCCCAAAACCTAACCTCCCTAGTGGCTCTAGCACTCAAGGATAGATATTTTTTATTTTCCACAGTTGTAGACTGTAAAGTAAAAAAAAAACTGCTTTAATTTGTGGAAAAGTCTTATGTGGGGGAGGAAACTCCTCCGAAGAGACTCCCGATGGAGAATTGGAATAGGTTACTCCATTCGAATCTTTAAGGACCCTTGTCTCCCGTGTCCATTGACTTTCAAACCCATCTCGATGCTCAGCATTGACCTGGACCTTGAGGTTTCATATCTAATTTTAAACTAGTAATGGGAAGTTTTAGCCTTGTCTAACACCCTCACCTAATGGGTCATTAAATGTGCCTTACCCAGACGTGCCACTTGCGCTGCGGTGAGAGGAGATGTCCATATCAGAAATGCAACAAAACCCTAAGTTTTGGCATATATACACATTCAGTTCAGCTCGGTTTCATTTAGTTTGAAATTGGATTAACTTCCAAACTGAATCAAAACTTCTATTTTCCAATAAAGCCAAATTGTATAGAACTAATGATGCCTACAGAACCAACTGATATGATGATTTTCAATATAGTTTAGTACAATTAAGTCAGTTCGGTATAACTTTGAATACCCCGTAATGAACATGGCTTTCTTTGTCTATCCCTTAACCAATAAGGAGTAGATGATATTACCTTGGGAATAGTCATCACTTAGGGGTGACATTTTACCTCTTAATTTTGAATCTTGAGAGAAGGTGCCTCTTGTGACTTTTCCTTGTCTCTAGTAAGTTGCATAGTACACTGCCCCACTCTCAAAGGTATTGTCTTCTCCTCTTGTCTGTCGTGGAGAGACAGACCTATTAATCACTAGTTTTGAGGACACATCTTCCTCTATTTCAATCTAACCCCTAGGGTTTGATTCCATGGTTGCTGGAGGAGTTCCATTAGTATTAACATGAATATCATAAGCCTTATAAACCTCACGGAATTGGAAATCAAGAGTTGCAAGGAAGTTAGAATTTCACTTCCCAGCCTTAGATTGGAGAAAATTCTTGACTTTCTCTAACAACTCCTCTGAGATGTCATTCTCACCAACACACTAAGAATCTTCCATAAGAGCATTAACATTTCTTCTAAGAGAGGAAGCTTTATACCCTCATGAAGTTCATTAAGACCTTTGAGATTATCTCGACGTCCTAAGCCAATGCAAATGTACTATCACTATCTAGACCACCAACTAAGGCTCCTCCCCCTCATCTTCACCACCATTATCACTATTAATGACCAAAAACAGCAAGAGAAATGCCCCCAAAGGGAGCAAGAAAGAGAGTCAAAATTTCCCAGAGAGAGAAGCTCCCACTAGAGGGAAAGAGAGAGAACATTCTCTTGTGTGTCTACGAATTTCACCATAGCGATTTTCTCAAATCATAGTATCTTATTTTTATTCAATATTCAAGATTGAAGGGATCACTTGAATGTAATATTTTTAAGAAAACTACAAATTACACTCTCGAACTATCAAGTTATTGTCATTTATAACCCTAACATTACATTTCACGTTCAAATTTGACCTTCTGTCGATAAAATGCAGCGGAGCCGTTAATGATACTCAAAACGGAGCCATTTTGATTTACTAAAATTAAATAGAGAGGCCAACTAAACTATGTGTTGACTCTAGGTCTTATAGAGATTATTCTGATGATAACAAAATATTTTATGTGTACAAACATTCGTAATCAAGTTGTAGGAAATTACAAATGTTGATGTACATATGAAGTATGCAGATGAAATATATCGAGACTTCAAGCAACTATTCGTAAGATCCCGAGGTCTTAGATGGAAGAATGCTCATAGGATATTTGAAACATATTGGTAAAAGTGTTCGTGGCAAAAGATTAGAGAAAAATAAAGTCAAGTAATGAAAAAAAGATGAAAGAGTTTTTACAGGGTTCCAGAAAACTCTATAAAAACTGTTTTACAGGATTTTAAAAATGTTATAAAAAGTCAGGAAAACTAGAGTCATTCTGCCACGAGCGGTCGTCCGCTCATTACTAGCAGTCATCCAATCTTAATTGTATTTTCTCAACATTTATATTTTTAATCTCTAACGGACCAACGATTGTCTGTTCCCAACTGTAAGGCCTCAACGACTATATTTTTTACACCTATAAATGGATGGTCATTTGAAGCTTTGAAGACACAACAATTGAGCATAGAATTCATTAACTTTGTGAGAAGAAATCTTGATGATATTGTAAGAGAAAATTTGTATATCTACCATTTTGAATGAGTTTTGATTGTAATATCTTAATTTATAAAAGAGAAATGAGAGGTGTGATTGTAGCTTGAGAAGTAATCAGTGAGAGACGTGATTGATGCTCATCAAATCAATTTATTGTAAATGTTTTATCTTCACATGTAATGAAGATAGTGATTCGAGTGAAAATTTCAAAGAAGAGCCTTGAACTGTGGACGTAAGCAAAATGTGCCAAACCACGTAAAAATTATTATGTTCGATTCTTTCTTTATCTTCTTTACATTATTACATGATTATTTAATTTATATATATATTTACATTGATTCATTCTTAACGATTATTCATTCTTAAAACTCAAATCTCAAAATACAAACCCGCTCTAAGGGTGTTGTACGGATCCAACACTACGTTGTTTTGGAAAAGTAAAGAAAACCCACTCATGCCCAACCCCACCCACTGAACAGACCCAACCCCACCCCTGAAGACGATGATCTGAGAACCCCTCTCCCTCAGCACGAAAGACCCTACCCCACCCCTAAAATCTCTCAACCCACCAAAGGAAAAGGGAAATTGGGGAAATATAAGAGTAAACAAATGCATATTAGAAAAAAATATGAGCTTTGATGACATTGATTGTAACGCCACATACGAATTTGCTCAATCTTCTTCTTTTCCCAAATTTGATGATTACAGTTATACGTACAATCGTAATGAGTTTTGATGTCTATGATGGATCGGAATCCTTAATGGGTTTCCAATTACAGAGTGAAGAAAGAGTTAAGAGCAATGCTCGAGAGAGAAAGTGAGCATTTTCACAGTCGCAGTGGTTAATTGGACTTGAGCGTTCGGAGAGAGGCCATAGATTGGATTTTCAAGGTTTTCTTTTTAGATTTTTGAACTTTTTCAAATTAGGTTTTTGGATTTTTGGTGTTTTTTGTCAATAATCATTGATTTAATTGCATGTAATTCAGCTTTCTGCAACTAGGATGTGGTTTTTCTAGAACACTGTCAAAGGCGTTCAAATGTTCCATTGAATTGGTTTACTCTTCTCATTGATCCTCGTATTTTCATCAATTTTCACAAATGGGAACTTTGTATTGTTGTTTGATTCTGGATTTCTTCCATTTCTTTCTCAGCTCGTCGTTTTCCAAAGTGGGGTTGGGTACTCTTCAAAGGTGGGGTTAGGTTGGGTCTTCATGGGTGGGTTTTTCTTAGTTTTCCAAAACTACGTAGTTTAGTGAGAAATTTTCAGCTTAGACTCTCATGGAGCGGACTTAACGATATAACGATTTATCTACCTCTTCTAACTAAATTTAGTCCAAAATATTATAGGGAAAATAGTAGGAAAAGAAAGATTTTGGAGGTGGAGTTACAAAAATAGTCGAAAATTCTTTTATTTATAAAAATAGTTGAAATATGATCGTGGTATCAAATTACACAATGGTAAATAAATTAATTACCATATATTCGGTCATTTTTTCAATAAAAAAATTTTCTAGACATTTTTACAACTTGAGCTAGGAAATGGGTTATTTTTGCAGTTCTTCCTATATTCTACTAACCTGGTCTAACAAATAATATTATAAAGTAAATAGATCATTTTGTCATGTGTCAGGTCGCTAGATCATGGTCTAACAGTTTGTGTTAAAATTAACATTTGTTAGATCATGGTCTACAGAAAATAATTTTGTTAGACCATGATATAGTAGAGTAACAGACATGAGTCTTTATAATTTTAAAGCAATTCAAAGGTTTTTAATATTATTAAATTTTATTTTAAGGTCATTCCATGAAAATTTCTCTAGTTTAGTTGGCCTCTTAATTTTAGTAATCAAAACGACGCTGTTTTGTTTTTTATTAACGGCTATCTTGCATTTTATAGATAAAACGTCAATTTTCAACGTGAAACATAACTGCAGGCTTATAAATGATGGAAATAATAGTTCAGCGTTATAAATAACTTAATAGTTCGAGAGTCTAATTTGTAGTCTTCCCTACTTTTTAAGAAATAGAAATAAAAAATTTGTTATGAAGTAGAAAGAAAAGGATTACCGAATAAAAGTTTCTTTTATCATATTTTTTCAATTATTTATTATTTATTTTGAATTTAGTGATTTCTAGTATTATATATATTTAAATTTAAAGTGACAATTTTTCATTTATAGATATATTCTATAATAAAAAGTTTTAGTTTCTATAATAATTCGAATTGTACCTTACTTTAAAATATAATTTTTAAATAAATATATATCTGATTGGTTTTCCGCCTGATTAGAAAATTATTTTTTACTAACTTAGAATTGGCCGATTTTTCTCTCATAAATAAAATATCCATCTAAATAAGATGAGAAAATAGTTTTTCAAAATGAAAAGTGAGATTATACATAGTAATTATAATCTAAAGAAATCATAGTTCAGACAATTACAAAGTTAATTGTAAAACTTAATTAATTAATTTCATATTCTTAACAACTCGTTAATTTTAAATAAAGAGTTTATTATTTGATCTTCTATAGCTAGAAAATTTTGTTTAGAATAGAATTCTAGACTATTCTAGAATATAGAGAATATATAATAAAATAATAATGAATAAAACTTTTTTTTTGTAGTGTTGTTGAGAATTCTTATTTTCCAATCTAGAAAATGTTGGAACAAAGATATTAAGAAAAGATGAAACCGTGTATTTTGACTTAAATGAAAGAAAGAATGAAGCTCAAATAACTTACTAAAAACACTCTTACGAAAGGACTATGTGGTATGATTGGATCAAATAATCTCTTATTCATTATTTGTCAAATTACTCATTTTTCATGCAAAAATGTAAGCATCGGATTCAACAATAATAATACCAAAAACCCGTTGCCACCGCACCAATAGTAGGGGATGTAATGATTGATACATAGAATATTTTTTATTTGATTGATGATCTATAATCCATAATACATTAAATGTGAAAATGATGTGAGAATCATTTTTAGACAATTATGTTAACATATTTTTCTTATTTTTTTCTAAAATACTCATCAAAATTACATTCATCACTCTCTCATTCGTTGTCACCCTTGAATAATTAACTAACTAATATGATCAATTATAATTATTATCTTATAATTAATGCGATTTTATGAATTTGAAGAGACGGTTTACATGATTTCCTCAGATTTTTTCAATAGGTGTACTCTGAAAGTTCTCTATACAAAATAGTTATAATAATAATAATAAATGTTTTAAGACTGAATTTATATACCTTTCAGACGCAAAAAATCAATTTATATGCTTTCACTAATGGCATTTTCCATTCTCCGATGATCTTTTTTAAAATAGATTGATCACTTAGTAATTAATATATCAAATAAATAATGCTCTCATGTTTTTAAGATTTAATAATTTGATAATGTATTTTAGCTACGCTAAATAATAAATCTATAATATATTAAAAATGAGAATGATATGAGAATTATTTTTGAATAATTGTGTTTACATATTATTCTAACTTTTCTTAAAATACCCATCAAAGTTACACTTGTCACTCTCGCATTCATTGTCACTCCTAAATAATTAATTAATTAAATATTATCAATTATATTTACTATCCTATAATTAATAGAATTTTGTGAATTTGAAGAGATGGATAGTTGTACATTAAATCATTTACTTCAATTTTTTCAATATTTACTTTGAAAATTCTCTATGTAAAATAGTAAAATAATAATAATAATAATAATAATAATAATAATAATAATAATAAGGAATGTTTGAAGATTGAAATTTAGCTTTTGCTTAATTGTTTATATTTGTGATTATTTAACTTAATTTATATACTTTCAACTAATGACATTTCTCATTCCTCGAAGATCTTTTTGTATGTATAAAGTATGTTTCTTACTTAGTTAATTTTAAATTTTTGTGTGAATGCACTTGAGAAGCCTATATAAAGTCAAACATACATGTGAACCTTTATTCTAAAATCACTTTAGTGCAGATTGTTACAAGTATTGTCAAAATGTTGTGCATATATAGTCAATCTTTTCAACATCGCCAAATCAAGTGAAAGTTGACACTCAGTTGATTTCTAGGTTATCATCTGTTAATAATACTCAATGGCATGAGAATGTGAGAGGAGCTACATATTTTTCTTAAGCAGTAGCATCAAAAGTTTGGTTTCTTTACAACAATGAAATGCACGTACCACAGTGAAAAATGCGCTTAGAGGGTAGATTTGTTTGAATCGCAACATAAGTGGTTCTATTCATTGAATCCTACTCGTACATATTTTCTCTTTTTTTTTCTTTTTGTCATTTTTCTAAGACATATCTCGACCTTGCATTTTTGTAATAGACGGTCTAAATTGAACAAGATTTTTTCATGTTCAAGAACATATGAGAATCCTGATTCCCCTTTTCATTTTGATTCAACATGCATAAAACCTGCACCATGCCACGTGGACAAAAATGGTCAACCGAGAAGCTGTGAGGAGATCCTCACGCAACAATGGGACGGAGGAGATTTGAGTCACCAGAAAAGACCATGTGCCTACAATTGATTTGGAGACTAAAAGACTAGGGGATGAGGCAGTTGAGAGGAATGGATGGAGTGAAGGGTCCCACACCAGACAAACGATCCAATGAGTGTGAGTGAGATCCTATGAGTGTAATAAATCTTCCAAAAATATAGGAGAGAGGGGGATCATACCCCTCCCATAGAGGAGAGGGCGATTATTCCCCTCATTTTACTATTTTATTGACAAAATTGTTATTCTATTTACACCTAGTGACCTATAAAGGCTTGGGTAATGAATGAAGTGAATAAGATCTGATACACAACTCAAAAATTTACTTTGTGTGTTGACTACTTTTTCTCTCTCTCACTCAAAAATTTACAAGATTCCATTGGTGTGGAGGAAAAAATCCTTTATATTCTAGTACTTTTATTGAGAGACGAAAGAAAAACTCATCCCGAAAATACTAAACATGCCTAGAACCATATCAAGGTGGCTCTGAATGAAGACAACGAGATCAGAAACTGAGACGATCATGTGGATCAACCAACTCCATCGACAAAAATTCTACACACAATCCTAAACGAAATGCAGGAAATGGAAAGGAGAAACACGGAGGCGTTGCACAACGCATGGTAGACTGTGCAGGACCAGATTAACACGCTTCAGCAAGAGCTGGCAAGTACACGTGCTGAAGTCAGTCAAAGGACGGATAACGAGGAATCGGGGGCAACAGGGAAGATGTAAGACAAAAAAATCACGAGGATAGTGGGGTGTTCACGGTTCGGTATGTTTTTTTGGCAAACAATCGAACCAAACCGAAACTTCGGTTAGGCAATAAAACTGAACCGAACCAAATCGTTCATATCAAAAGAACTGAACCAAACCAAACCGTGAGTTTTGGTTTGGTCCAATTCTTCGGTTCGTATTATTAATTAAAAATAAATTTTTAAATGATATTTTTGAAAAAATATAATATAAAATCAAAGTTTTATTTCGGTTCAGTTCGGTTTTAATGAAATTGTATAAAAAAAATAAAAAAAATATAAATGTAATGTTTCAATTCGGCTCGGTTCGAAAACCCCCACAATTCTGAACTGAACTGAAACTTTGGATCTCTCATTTTCCTGAACTGAACTCAATCAAATCGAACACATATAAAGAACCGGCCGAATCGGTCATTTTTGGTTCAGTTCGGTCGGTTCGGTACAATTTTGAACACCCCTAGAGGATAGTAGGAACATACAACGAGAGGAGGTAGAAGTCCAATCCCAAAACCACGTGAAGGAGGCTACGAGAGAAGCTCGCCAGTCCCGGGTCATAACAAAAGAGGCTGATTTAGCTCATTAAAATGAAGTATGGTGTATTTTTCTTTATATGGATAAGATGAATTGAATACAAAGATAATTAATAATATTTAACTTTATAAATATGAAACATGTCTTTAACTTGATTTGAATACGTGCAACGCACTGATCCCTAACTAGTCATATAAAGTAGAAGACATTTAAGCGATTTGCATCAAGCTGAATTAGAGTCTTTAAAATGTATAAAAATATTGTTATTGATAAGAATAAATAACTATATTAATATTGGTTTTTTGTGCCAAAATTACATTACAAATTCTAAGGGGAATGAAAAAATATGACACAAACTTACGAACTCTAAGGTATAAGTGTAAGGCTTAATCAACTGATCCAACCCAACTTATCATAATAATATTTGTCTTCCAATTTACTCTAATTCCACTCATTTGCTCTCCCCTATTTTCTGATTTCCAAACATAACCACAAGTGCTTGTATATTTCTCAACAAGCAATCATTGGGAAAACAAAATATTTGAACTTATGGCCAGAGGAAATTGTAATGACTAGTTAGGCAATATTTTTCTTACCTCACTGTGGTCGAGGTTAATACAAAATTTCTCGTAATGTGTTCCTAACTTACAGTATATCTGACTATTTTTTTGTCAGAACAATGTTTCTATGTATCTGACTGGTTTCCAAGGTTATTCAGTCAAGTTATATAAGAACTGAGGGCATCTCATCTACTCATGTGTGTTGGTATGAAGATTTAACCATACGACTAGCCATTATCCATCATGTTTTAGCCCAAAGTCAAGTGAAAGAAAACATGTCCTGCCATCAAAATTCAAATTATAGACCTCTTCACATCTCCATTTTATTCAAGAGGCCAAAAAAGGAAAAAAAAAAAAACATGGCACCAACAATGCTAAGTTTTCAGTGAAAGCTCATCATAATAAAAAATCTAACACAAGAGGATGAGCAATTCAAGGAAAACAAAAACTCCATAAGCTTTCAAGGAACTCTTCTCACCAAAACAGAGTTTAATGAAAATTGCTGGAGCTCTGACACATATTCAGGAAATAAAGCCAGCAGCTGAATTACAATATGCTGCAAAATCACTCATTTGCTGATGCGGAGAAACAAAAACTAAACCCAAATTTTCCATATATATATATGTATATATATATATGAAAATAATGAGCATTTCATTTTGAGGTAAGAATACCCGACTGTTCACCAGTTTCGACTTTCAATTATCTACTACATACAACTAAAGTTAGTCTACGATCAATATGCAATCTAGAAGAGTTAGATGATGATAGATGATAGCAGTTTGTCTCTTGCATATGCATCTTCTGGACTTTTTGGAACGGTGGGCTGTACAAATGGCTGGCGGTCAAATTCAGATGATATTGTTCATGACTGCATCCCTCAAGCAACCATTTTCAAAATGTTTTTGCTGCTTCTTCTCCAAGTAGTTCAGCAGCTGGTGTTCTATCGTCTGAGGCATTAAAAGGAACAACTATTCATTCAGAAATAGAAATAGAACTTTGTTAATATCGCTACATATGGAAATAATATAATGAGCGACCACCTAAACCACATAAAGTTCGACTTGAAAGACGAGTAAAGTCACTGTTTAGTCATTGTTCTTATGCTATACATCTCAAGGATTTATATTCTATGTAAGTTATACATCTTGATAGCAAGTTTCCATGTAAGTTACAGTTGCAAAATTTTCTCGCTACCTATTACTTAAATGCAACCGGGTAAGGAATACTTCAAAAACAAGCCAAATCGGCAACATGGTAATTCAATAAGAGAACCATCGTCTGTTGCAATCATGAAAGTAACTTATATCCATCCATACCTATGGTTTATATGAAAAAATATCATAATTAGCGGAATTATGTCTTCTACACTTGCGTGCTTCTGAAAATAAGAATTTGGATCACCTCTTGCTTGGTGATCCAAACAGGAGGTGATGATTGACCGATCTGGACTGTTGAAACTTTATCCAACGACTCAGATAGGGGCCTCAAAAATCGGAAAAAAAGGTTTGATGTGATGATTTTATTTTTTTCAAATCATATCTGGTCCGTCCAGTTTTTCAAAATTCGAAAAGACGGACCAGATTAAACAGAGGGCGCTTTGGCTCTGACGAACAAGAAAGAACCCCTATCCTTGAAATAAGCCATTAGAGTAACTAAATGCTCCTTATATCCATATTCCATACCTAAGTTTGCAGATGAAGCAACAGTATTCTTGTCTGCTATAGATGAATCTTCTTTTGGAACATTGGTTTTGGAGTCTGGTGCATCATTTGTCCTATCGTCTCCCTGAACTTCCGAGTTTAAGTTCAAGGCATCTTGCATTTTCATAGTATTAAATTCCGGTGCATCATTTGTCCTATCATCTTCTGGGATTCCTGAGTTTGAGTTTGGTGCATCATGCATCTTCGTATCTTCCATATCCAAAGTAGGAGGCACAGACAATTTTGAATTTGAAGTCACCTGCAAAAGTCCAAACTTGAGATGCAATATCATGATTGCTCCATCTATCCGTCTTTATTGCTTGTTAACAATTTGTCATTCACTTTTCTCCACCCATTTTGAAATCAAAGAGAAACTTAAAACTGGAATTAGAAAGCAGATTATCCTCAAGGGGAACAGTTTTAAAATCATTCGCATTGAGTTCGTGAAATGAGTTATGATTTATTAGACAATCTCACTTAATTGGTAAAATTGCAAGACCTCAGATAATCTTGCACAGATTTATAAAAGCAAGAAGTGCACTAAGGAAATATTCCTAAATATTGAACAATGTGCCAATTATTCGGATCATCTTATTACTTGCTCAAAATTGAACTGGATTAACATATAAAACTATTATTCTAATTTTTCATCTGAGCTTTTTATACTTGAAAAAGAGAAAGCTTCTAAAACTCTGATTAAAATGAGTAAGGCGATAAAAACCTTATCAGGAAGAGAAGCATCCAAAGGTGCTTGATCTTGGAGATTAGTGGAAGCGGATTCCTTTTCAGGTTCATGTAATGACTCCTTCTCATGGGTAGCATCCACATCTTTCTGCTTGTCTATGTCCTGCTGTATAACTCTAGAACTCTTTGATTTAATAATGTATTCACCATTTGACATAACACCGCCAGCTTCCTCCGCACTCCTCTTCCTGCTTTGAAGTGTTCAGTTCCAAATAATAAACCAAAAACATCTTAAAGAAGTGGTAATATAATGCATCATATACTCACCGAGTAATGGGAACTTCATTCGAGTTTGGTTTGTGGGCAAATAATATTCCATGAAGAGGCTTCCCATCAATAACGGTTTCAATAGTGTATCCACTGAAGATGCTTTGTGTAACCTTTGCGTGAAATGTTTTCTTTCCTTGAAGATGCTGGGGTAGATTCAAACCTACAGATCTTTAATCTTTAGGGACACTAATAAAACCATTTCCAAGTAAAACATCCTATAGAATGTTATTTGCATCTTCTATTCACCGTATTGCATCAACTTTTTTTTAAGTTATGTAAGTTAAAGGCCAAAACATCAGCTACCAATTTAACCGTGCTTGTACAAGTGAATATAGCCTGAACTGGAGAGAATTCTCTAAACCCCCCGGAAATTACAAACTTTTTAAGAAAGATGTTTTCCTCGAAGGAAAATATCAGGTTTCCAAATTGAGAACAATTTATATGACGCAATTTTGACATAAAATTCATGAATCATAATTCATGCAAAATCCGCCTCACAGAAAATTGATAAATCTTACACCTATATTGCCAGATATCTATATGAACTTCTTTAATTCACATTCCTACTAAACGTTGTGAAGAATGTTTTCCTTTGCATATTCACAGAGTAAATGAGACCTTCATGCGTTTACCAACCTAATATGCCATCAGGCACATAGATATGGAATAGCATCAAGATGAAGAAAAAGGAAGGTCTTCGTATATATTAAGCCTCGCGACAACAATTGAAGACATGCACTTTTTAAGAACATACCAAAAAATTCCACCCAAGAAATCATTTAATCAGTTTTGCAAACTAAACACTCCAGGATATACAGAAATTCATGAAAAACAAATTTCTTACCGTGATGGCCATCACCCTGAATGGTCACATGTTGGTAGATATCAGCACCAGTTCCAATATTAACAAGAGCTTTCTCATGAAAAGAATTCAGACTTTGTTCTTGACACTTCAGCTTCAATTGTTTCCTCAGAGATAACTTCTCCAGTCTCCTTTCATTTTCCCTGGAAAGTCCTGAAATCAGAAATAACGCTCAGTAAGATGCTACATTCGAAAATGAGGTAAAGAATAATGGACTTAAAGGAGTTAACAGTGAGACTAGACCTGTGTATAAGTAATACATGTCTTCCAATGCCTCAAGACTCTTATTGCAACCACCTATAAACACAAGAATACCATTCCTTTGGGGATCCAAAGAGTCCCCAGCAACAGAAAATCTTGCAGATGGTACATCACCTGTAGTCATGACCTTGGTCCACACTCCAAATTCTGCATCATGTTTAGAAAATGAGCTATTTCAGTTGCTGACAATGATACATTACGAATGAAAACGTTAATATGCAATTATACCAATGGACATATAATAACAGTCATCAAAGGGAAACACACAAGGTTCTTGAGTTAGGAGGGGCGGGGAAATTTTTGGACCGTGTAAAGTCAAGAATATAGTACGATAACTACCATGATATTATGCATGAACGGTACATACCAATATCAAGCATGTAGAGGTCATTGTATAGGTTTTGAGCATCTGTAAAGCCCCCAAATACAAACAAGTTCTTTCCAAAAGCAACAGTTGTATGACCCGCTCGAGGTGGCAATGGCTGTCCTGAAGTCTTCAGCTCCATCCAAATTAGAGTATCTATTGAAAAACAGAAAGCCAAAAGAAGACTCAGAAGACATACGAGAAAACTACCAGTTAATGCCTAACTGAATATTTCAACTTATCTGGGCAAATAGCCGAGGGCACTCAAGAAAACGAAAAGAACCTGTGTCAAGGATGTGGACATCTGACAAATAATAATCATGTGCATCTTCACCACCAATCACTATGACTTTATTCTTCCAAGATGAACACGTATGGCTATCGCGTGGGGAAGGTGGAGTCCCTGTTGTTGTAGCACGTTTCCACACAAATGTCTCTAGAAGTGAAGAGAGAAAATTCTATTAATAAAAAGTCCTTGCTATCTGTAACAGTGAGTGGTCCAAGCATAAACGTCTAAACAAATAGCATTCAAACTACAACCGCATATGCATAGAAGTTGAGTATTTTTGTCCCGATTTCCAGTCCGTGGAAAGAACTAAGCTGCTATACAACAGGGTTATAAATCAAACCACAAAGATCTATCGAGCAAATAATTCCTTGTGTTATTCGAAATAAGTTCCTCATGCAAAAGAGAGAATCCGTATGACTCATTTAGATGGAAAGTAAAAGGGACTATACAGTAACTCATAAATTTTAGCCAAAATTATTGATTCTTTCTTAAATGATCGATATCTCGCCATGAGGTAAAAGATTTACCTGTATTAAATATATAGATATCATTGTAGTACACTTCATCACCATTATTTGAAGATTTGCCGCAGCCACCAAATATATATAGTCGTTTACCAACAAGGGCTGCACTGTGACCCTCTCTTGCCTCTGGTCCCTCACCTCGTACGCTTGGATGTAGCCATGTGTGAGAAGCTGTGCATTTCCATATGTATGGATAAAAGAATTATTGAAGTAAACATCTGACTAATGTTCTAATCCCTCAGAGTTATATCCAGCCAGAAATCACAAAACGATAAATTCCGTATTCAGGTCCTAAATGCATAAAAGAAAAAAACAAAGGAAAAACATTTAATAATAAATAACTACTAAATTTAGAAGTTAGAAAGACATTTATTGTCCTCGCAGTCAACGACATTATTCTACCCAGAAAATGTGCAATAAAAGAATGAATCAATCCTTATTATTCTGCCTAGATTTGGCTATATGAAAGCTAAATAAAAGACTTCAAAATCAGATATATAAAAGAAGGGAGATAGAACAGCTTACAAGTGTCTAGAATATGTAAATCCTTAAGCGGGTTCATCCCATCTGTACCTCCAAACACATAAAGATTATCACCAACAGCTGTACAGGTGTGGCTATCCCTGGGAGTCGGAGGAATGCCTTTTATCTCAGGTTGAATCCATATTAGTTTAGCTGCGTACAAATATATTAGCAACGACATATCAAAACCAGAACAACCAACAACAGCCAAAAGTGCCATTCTCGAGAAGCCTACGAAGCAGGACACTAGAAATATCGAGGTAGGATGACTATTTTCACTTGGATATGTTTGGACATTGAAAAATATAAGGGAAAGGGAAAGGAATTGTGGAGGATTCTATTTCCATTGTTTGTAGCATTTGGAATATGAGAGGAATATAGTTATAGGAATGTCTTATATCACTTTTATAATTCCGTCCATTTCTCCTAATTCCTCAAGCTTTTCTTTCATATTTACCAAGATCGAAACGTAGCCAAGAAAACTCACATTAACAAAAATTACAGAGCACAACCATGAGAACATTAGTGCCATGAATGAAACTCCAAAAAACTACAATGTGATAAACATTGATACTTAGAAATAGAAAGAAGAAACCCAAAAAGACAAAAACTAAACCAGAGTGCCCCTAATATGTAAGTTCACTCACATTCAAGAATCTAATAGGAGAAGTTTAAAAAAAAGAATCTAATAGGAGTAATTAGAACGGTAATAACCAAAAAAAATTCAAACTCAATCCCAACACAAACATGAACAACGATGTCAAACCAATATAAGATAGATTCGCATTTGAGAGAACAGCAATAGATGACGAAAAAGAAAGAGAACCCCAGGAATCATAGTAGGGGCGAAATCTTACCAGTGTCGAAGACGTCAACTTGGTTAGTCTGACAGTTATCCCTGCCATATCCCCCAAATACATAGAGATATCTGCCTTCTTTAATGGCGTTGCAAGTGTGACCCCACCTCTTCCCTGGCCCAGATATCTCACCCACGTCTTGCAGAGCTCCTTCTTGGCTTTGTCTGCTGGGCAGCTGGACCCTTTCCCACCTCATTTTTGTTGTGGGAAATCTTTGAGGAAAAATTTAATAAAATTGAAACAGTGGGTGAGAAAATATCAGAAAGTGATTTTTTTTCGTTGGAAAGAACGTAAACAGAGAGAATAGGATAAATGGGTATTTGGGAACTGAGTGGATTTTGAGTTACATTCATGCAATGAAAAACCCAAAATGGACAATGTTTCGTATTGGATTAGAGAATAGAACGAAGCCAGAAAAGTAAATTGTTATAATGAACCCTCTAATCCTCTATATAAACAAACAGAATGGCTAAGATTCACACCTATAATGTGAGATTGTTTGTGGGTAATATAAATCAATTTAATGTTTAATTTTAACCAAAAAGAAACCCTAAAACAGGGTTCACTAATTTTTGCTTGGTTTTTTAATTTTCTTGACATGGCTAATTTTTCAAGAGAAAAAAGAAATGAAAGAGTCAAGATAGTACTAGGTCGAATCGTCTTACATAAACAGATCTATGGTGTAGGTCCCATAGTGAAAGGACCCGCAAAAATAAAAAGGTGTCATTTGTTTTAAATAAAAAAAATTCTTTAGAAATTATCAAAGTATTAAAACAAAAAAATCGACTTTGATAGAAAATATATAAACAACATTAGTAGAATAACAAACAGAGTAATTTTACGTTGATAAAGTAATTGATCAAATTTTAAATGATCAAATGACGTGCTAGTTATTTATAGATTATTTTATCAAATTATTTTAATGAGTCAATCAAACATCAATTTATAAATAACTGTCACATCACTTGACACTTAAAACTTGTTCACTCTAGAATTATTCTAACAATAAAAATTAACAAACATGTAAGAATTAACGGGATGAGTTTGCGCTTGACAAAAAAAGAACAAGATGATTTCTGTGAATCTATGTTGGTTTTTTGCTGCTTATTTCTGTGAATTTGTGGGCGTCGGCGTTCCCTTCTGGGTTTCGTCTCAGATTCAAGCAAAAGAAGGTTATTTGCCTCTGCTCAAAGAATGGCTGCTCCTCTCTGTCGCTAGCTTGATTTTCCCCTGCTTTGAATCTCGTGGTTGCTCAAGGTCCTTCGCAGAGGGAGGTATACAGTTCTTAGATGAGCGACGTACGTGAATGTGATATCTAAGTTGTACTAGGCGAGTTGTAATCTTCTAGGAACAACCACTATCGAGGGTTCCCGATGAGGTCACGCATTTTCGATCGTTATTTTCGATCTTAGTTTTGACTGTCTAGTATCTGTGTATTTAGAATTGCTATGTATTGGTTATTAGTGCACCTTATTGTAGCTATTGAGGTGTTAGCTTGTGGTGGATTGTGCACGTTTTGATAGGATATGTTGTATGTGCTAGGCTCTGTGCTGTATCTCTATTGCGGTATATCCATTTCAGATTGTCTTGTTTGCTCCTTGTGTTTGGCAGTATTGTTTGTTTATATTGCATATCTAACTCTGAATTGTATCACTATAGTGCGCGTTATTACCTGGTGTATGCACTAGGTAATTGTGTATATTGTTTTGGTTAATAATATTTACTTTTGAGCAAACAAAGAACAAGATGGGATGTTGATTTTCTCCCACACATAATTGAATCATGTAATTTTTATACTTTAAAATTAGGTAATTTTGACAAAATAAAAACACATCAATTATTATTGTTTATAACATATCTCCATTTCCAATTTGTTTGTCAAAGAGAATTGCAAGTTTTGTTATGATAATTCAAAGATTGAGAGTTAACATTATATACATGTAAAGAGAAACTTTACTTGTCTTTAATTCTATTCTCTTGAGTATTTTTTTTCATATCTTTATAATGTAACTAACTCATTTTTATTTTGTTTTCGTATCCAATTTTAAGGGTTGAGAAAAGCTTTTACCTCAGATAACCTACTTCCAATTTCATCAAAATTTGCATATACCTCTCTAGTCTCATTTTTTTTTGGGGATTATTCTAGTTCCAGCATCGTATATCAAGATTAATTTATTATGAACGAATCTTAACAATAGTGCTATGGGAAAAAATTCAATTAGTAGTTATATCTCTTCTCAAATAATCGAAGTTTGAAAGTTCATCCCAGCTCAAAAAGAATCTTGACAAAAAATAAGATATTATGGACCAAACATTCAAAAAAAATCCAAAAAATGAACATTAACAAACAAAACTATAGTGAATCTGTTTGTTTACAAAAGCGTTAACAATTGTGTTTATTTGTCTAAAATAATAATAATGTAATTGAATTCATTAGCAACAAAACTATTGTTATAATTAAACAATATCTTAATCATATATAAAGTTTTATACATATGATCTATAATGTTGTACATGTCACACACTCACTACATAAATAATTAAAGAATATATTATATTTTTTATTAATTTATATTTTACGATATATATAAAAGGTTGTTGCAAGAGTAAATGTGAGAATTAAAGCAGGAGAACTAAAAAGATGTGTTCAAAATTTGAAATACAACTTGGGAATAATAAAATGGCGGCTGGGTCAGGTGATATCCCTGACACCAGACAGCCCCTTATTGATGAACTAGCTATTATTTCCATCCACTCAAGGATGTGATATTGGATGCATACAGCAAGTTTATGTCCTTGACAAAATTAGGTGTAAATCATGGCTAAGATTACAATACTGGCCTGGTGAACCACCACAAATCACCTTATAAAGGATGATCAACGATAGATATACCGGACAGCAATATTGGGCCACTTAAATTTTCATGAATAAATCATATAAAGTTCATATGATATTATCCATCAGTATTTCATTATATCAATTGTAACATCTCAATTAATAATATAATATTAATTTTGCTTATTACTTATTATTTTTGTTTACTTATCCGTGTGTTGGAGCAAATTCAACTTTACAATTGCAACCATATCAGCAGAACAACTATGATTGTTGCCTAAAACCATTATTTTTGTCATAAATGTTGTAGAAATTGATTGTAACAAGTAAATGTCGCTTTAAAGTTTTTAATATATATATATATATAGTGGGCTTCATGCTCTACTTATAATTGATTAATTATAATATCTTTTGACATTCTTAACTTTAATTAGAGAGTGAGTCATTAACTATTGAATATCATATACACTTGCCTAGGAAGACCCTACTACTCCTCTCCACCCAAATGCAGTACACAAAAGTAGTAAAGAGAAGCTTAGCAGTCCTGGCTACAAACTTGTCCACTGATCAACTCTAAGAAGCCAATTCAGAAAAGGCAACCATGAGCTCAAAGAACAACTCAGATCACAAACAAACAACAGCTTGTCTAACAGGGTTCTAGTGACTGGGCAAGAACAAAACAGGTGCTCAACAGATTCCAAATCTTGAAAACACAAAACACAGACTTGACATGCGCTACCACACCATTTACTGATCCTATTTTTAGTGGCTAACATGTCATGACAAGCTAGCCAAGATATAAAAGTGCATTTAGCAACATGCTCTTTAAACCAGATCAAATCAGCCCGAAATTCTCTCTCTATTTGCACCAATGCTCTATAAGAGCTTTCAATTGAGAACTTACCTGTGTGATCAGGTAACCAGCTCCAAGTATCAAGACCCCTAGTAGGGAGAGGGAGTTCAAGGTGAATGCCCCAAGTAAGCAGTCTATTTCTCAAACATGCATTAGGCCACAACCACCCATCACCTCTAATTAAGACAGTCAATCTGGTTGAGAGATCTCAACCTGTTATTTGCAAAAGATCTGAACTTCCAACATTTAAGAGGACACCTCTTGGATGCCAAGGATCAGACATGATTCTGTTATCAACTCCATTTTCCTACCTTGACTGAACAGAAAGTGCTCAGCTTCTCCCTAAGCTTCAAAATTTTTCTCGAAGACCAAGTGGGGTTAGCATTGCATTTCACTGTGAAAATGGAATGATCCTTAAGTAAGACTGTCTCTCACCATGCTATCCATAGAGAATCTCTGTGTCTTGTAGCTAGCCTAAAAAATTGTTAGCATAGCATCCATGTTCCAAGTAAGGTCTTTAAGACCAAGACCCCCTTCTTCAATAGGTGCGCACACTTGGTCCCAAGCTACTTTGGCCCCTTTCACTATCTAAGCATTACCATTCCAGAGAAAGTTCCTCAAAAGAGCATTGGTAGTCTTCAAAACTTGTTTAGGCAGTATAAATAAGCTAGCCCAATATCTTTGAATAGAAGGCAAAATTGTCTTAATGAGCTATAGCCTCCCTACATAGGACAAAAACTTATTCTCCCACTGATTTATTCTCTTCACAATTCTGTTAAAACCATCTCAAAATGTACTTGCTGAGTTTAGAAGAGATGAGAGGGACCCCTAAATACTTTACTAGAAGCTCAGCTCTTTCAAAACCTATCTCTTCTAGAATTTGATGTTGAACATCCTGCCCCACACCAGAAAAGATAAAATGGCTATTAGCCTCCTTAGGTTGTACGCCTGACAGTATTTTAAAAAAATCTAGCCCTTCTTTGATGAGCTTAATAGATTTGAGCTCCCCTTTAGTGAAAATAAGAAGATCATCAGCAAAGCACAAGTTTACCATAATATTCCTCTTACACCTCCAATGGAATTGGAAATCTGGAAGGGTAGAACATGGTTCATTGTGCTTGTCAACACTTCCATTACTAGAACAAACAAGTAGGGGGAGATGAGATCTCTTTGCCTCAAGCCTCTCCCATCCTGAAAAAACCCATGCAAACCACCATTCATACTAACAGAATATGTAGGAAAAGTCACACATTCCATCACCCAGTCACAAACTGATTAGGCAAACCAACAGTATAAAGAATATACCCAAGAAAGTGCCAGCTGACACTGTCATATGCCTTAAGGAGATCAACTTTAAAAATACATCTAGGACCTTTAGTATCCCTCTGATATCCCCCAAGTAATTCCTGAGTAAGAAGTATATTGTCCGAGATATTTCTGCCAGACACAAAAGCTGACTGATTTAAGCATGTTGGCCAACATTATAGTGATGCATTTATAAACTAAGTTACAACATGATATTGTCATGAATTCTGTGACTCTGGTGGGGCTGGGGACCTTTGGAATTAAAGAAATGGAAGTAGAATTAATTGCTTTAACAGTTCACCATTTTCAAAAAAATTCAAAATAACATCACTAACCTCCTTACCCACAGTGTGCCATCTCCTCTTGAAGAAGCTAGAAGAGAAGTCAGCACGACATGGTGCCTTATTGTTATTGAAGGAAAACATAGCAGCTTCCCACATCCTTAGCAGTAATATGTTCGAATACCGGATTCTTGGTAGTATCGCTGGATAAGTCAAACAATCATTCATTAACATTTATTATTAATCATTAAACATTGTCGGGTCCGTCAGTATCTCGCGTCCCATTTCTCGCTCGCCCCTTTCATAACATAAACACACACCGAGTCTTTTAAACCTTTATTTATTTACTTATTATTTTCATTCTATAAACCTTAACGTGTAAGCGTTTACATATTCACATTCATTACCATAATTATATATACACATCATTAATAACATAATAATATACAATTAAGCATGATATCACACATGTAAATTTTCACATATGTGAGATTCACATATAAGGAATCAAATGAGAGCACCGCAACAAACAATCACCCATCATACATTTTCTGCGTATAATAAACATTCAAGTATGCATAAAATTCTACTTACTTCGAATCCAAAGTAGCTCAAACAATCACTCGAAAA
Source organism: Datisca glomerata (assembly GCA_003255025.1). NCBI lineage: Eukaryota > Viridiplantae > Streptophyta > Magnoliopsida > Cucurbitales > Datiscaceae > Datisca > Datisca glomerata. The sequence goes on from QANY01008047.1 coordinate 207,468, forward strand.
AGCATAATTTTCAGATGGTCCAATTAATGAAATTGATTCAACTTGAATCCATATTTCTCCAACACCCATACGATACTCGATCTGAACACAAGATATATCAATGTGTAGATGGTGACGAGAGGAATCCAAAAATGACATTCATTTCAAATGGGTACGTCAGAGATATCCGGATCAAAATTCCAAAATTTCTAATAACATTTAATTATTTCAACATCCAAACGAAGAAACTACGACTAAACATAGGGTGGAAGCGGAAGAGGGTGATGAGAGGAGTCGGTTGATGGTGGTGGCCGGCCAAGCGTATGTCGCTTGGTCATTAAATTAATTATTACTTTTAATAAACATCGAATATTTTAATAAAATAAAACTTGCGCAACGCCACAATAACAAAAAAAACTTTTTTATTAAAAACTCTTTTCAATAAGTCATGATCTATTATATATTTATATATTAAATCTATAGGAATCATATACCTTGTAGTAGTCTTAATCAAGCGTCATTGTAAAACGACTGATCACTCGTCCAACGAAACTGTACCAACGATCAGTGGACTATGATATCCACACAAAGATCTTCCAAGTCAATCTTCAATGTACTAGGATGTGTGTGGGCACGTAGAATATTACAAGACACTTTTTCTATCTCTAGATATTCTCAACACATGGGATCTAGAGATTTACTGAGAATGACTTTTATGAGACGATTCTCTAAAATAACATGATGATTATTCTTTTAGAGGTTTGACTAACTATTAATCGTAGAGAAAAATCACTATGAGTAATTGTGTTCACAACTCAATTCTTTGATTGATCAACTGATGCTCTGATAAACTCATTCATCAACTTAGGTCATTCAAATAAAATCTATATCTTATTCTAGATAATGACGTATCAAATATTTAGGGATAATTAAAAATTAATATTTAATTTCAAATTACCCAATAGTGGGACTCACTGTATAATGGTGCACAATTGTAGTGCCACACAACACTGCCGTGTTACACACCTACTACTATAGTGTCACGTGGTACTACAACAGTCCATGATGATTTATGATTGCTAATCATTGATCAGCATGTGGCAATTACTGTAAATTAAATATTTATTTTACTAAAAAAGTTCTAAATATTAGTTAATTCAAAATTAACATATCTGATTATTCTTATCAACTAAATTATTTGTTATTTCACAAATAACAGAATTAGTTGATCTAAATTATTATCTAATAATAATTTAATTATCTAACATAGTTATATNCTAATTAATTCTTAATTAGTTAATCACACATAATCATTCATAATTATGTACTTGTCCCGAAAAAATTTGTTTACAAGTCATTCATTTTCTCATGTTCTGAAATATTCACACCATAGACTGCGTATTATAGAGGTAACTTGGGGACCATGAATCTATCAACCAGATTATTAATTAAACTATTTAATTAAACAATCTTATTTATTAATTTCATTATTACTCCACTATAAATATGGAATTGAACTTTTAGTGATTATAAAATGTATTTTCAGAGTATTCTCGTGTAGTCCACTGATATAATAAATTCATGTAGTTCCGCCCTCCAATTATTGGTTCGTAAATTAGAACTAGTCAAAATTACCGTTTCATCCTTCTAATTACCTCTTGATTCTTAAGTACCATTAATCCACTAGTGAATGACTAATTTATAATCTCATTATAAATTTGAGCTCAATAACTATTCAGTTCCAGAACTAACACTTAAGGGAACCGATATACGATCCGTTAAGAAATTGGATTCCAAATCTTGTAAGACCATGTTCCTAACCATCCATATCGCCAAATCTCCAAAATGAAAGTAACTAGCCTGTTTTACAAACAAAGCTTAATGAGTGAATCAAAAGATCCAGTAGACATGTATAGGAGTTTATGACTACTCAAGATTCAGACTGATCTACATATGATCATCGAATTGATGTGTATTTAATCTTTATTATAAATGGCACGTTGATAACGATATTAATTCACATCGGTCCAATCATATATAATCTCATTATATAATGTACATTCAGTAAGATGTATATCCACATCAATGATCCAGATCTAGATCACACACATTCATAATGCTTAGTGAACCATACTAGTAATCATTCATTAAAGATTCCATACTTGAATATGTTGGTGACAATTTTATACATTATCTATGATCTTAATCCTCTCGTACTAATACAAGATCATAGTCTCATTAATGAATATACAATTTTTAGATATTTATATTAATTATTCAACAATAATTTAAAAGAACAATTATGAGAAAAATGTAATTCTCATTAAATTTCATATCAAAATGTCAATACACATATTTTGAGGGCATAACCCTAGCAATTTCCCACTTGTCCTAAAGTAAATGTGGCATCTCTCTTAATCTCATGTAATACACGTGACCCTCAAACAACTTCATAGAAAATGTCTTGGTAAATGAGTCAGCCAGGTTCTGATCCTATAAATATGCTAAAAAGACTTTCTGCCCACTCAAGGTGGCTTTTCTCAATGGACTCTACCAAATAGTCCAAACCTACGATGCTCTCAATCTCATCTACCCTTTCCTCTAGACGAGTAAGATGTTCACGGGTATGTAGGTATGTACCTTTCTCTGGTAATACATGTATGTGGGGCGAGGGAAAAAGAAGCATACTTGGAAAAGCGGTCGACCACCACTATAGTCGACAAAAAATCCTTCACCTTTGTTAATCCAGTGACGAAGTCCATATATAAACTGACCCATGGCTTTTCTGGAATAGGTTACGGTTTCAACAAGGCGACAGTCTTCTGCCGCTCCACTTTGTCCTGCATAAAATAGCTTAGGCCTTTGGAGTCTATTTCCTTACTGTCGGGGACTCTAAGAAAAAGAGAGACTGAAACCCTTAAAGAAAGCAAAATCGCAGGAGACAAGGGATCTTGAAGTCCCTGCCCACATTAGAAAGATTTTCACCTCAAATTTGCTATAATAGTGCGATAGAAACCCTAAACTAGCTAAGCTAAGTACGTGCAATAGTTCGGGAAGAGCCTCATTTGAAACTAGCTCTAAATAAAAAAAGCTAGCATAACATAGCAAAAAGATGCTCAACCATTTCTCAATACTATCAGACTAATCAATGCTACACTCACTGGTAATGAACAGCAAGAATCACATAAAAAAAGGGACATTGTGAGAAGGGGGAAGGGCGGTTATCCGTGCACTTTTTAGAAATGGCAAAAAGATATTCAAGTGTCGCAGAGAACATTATGAGAAGGGGGAAGGGCGGCTATTCGTGCACTTTCCAGAAATGGCAGAAAGATATTCAAGTGTCGCATAGAACATTGTGAGAAGGGGGAAGGGCGGCTATCTGTGCACTTTCCAGAAATGGCAGAAAGACATTCAAGTGTCGCATAGACCATTATGTCTCACGATCTAGAAATTCTATCCTAAATGATGTAGATTGCTTCTTACCCTCTTTCTTTGTGTTGTGCCTGTGCCGATGCCTATAGTGAAAAATACTAAAATACGCCAACTTATTTAGTATAGTCAAACTCAACATACGATGAGGCCCCTCAAGAGAAGGGAGGGACCGAGCGAAGCCTTCAATTTAATGTCTTCCCCCCTTATCCCTCACCCTACTCTTTCATTTCCGCTTATCTGCATGAGAAAGATGGGAGACTCTACAGAGAATGTATGAGTCAATGACAATGGTAAACATTTAGTTTCTTCGGTAATAGTTTTTTCCAAGCAAGATGCAAGAGGGGACAAGCGTGTCTCAGCACTTCCCAAAGCTCACTTCACTCTCTTGGGCCTGTTTGGAAACTCATTTATCCCAAGGCTTCACTCTTTCAATACATTTATACTTTCTAAATAGTCAGACATGTCCCTGTCTAATAGGGTAGAGTATAGTGGGCGGGCGAGTTAGTGAAGAAACTTAGCCTAATAGATAAGAGAGCGTCACCATATCTCGCCTTTTCTCACCTGAAAACTTTCCCTTCCTCCCCCTAAGCTTGAAAACCTGGTGGAGGACTCATATAAACCATTTGCTTAGGCTAATAGATAAGAGAGCGTCACCATATAGGGGCTGGCTATTGGACGGGGCCCGGGTTATCAAAGCTCAAAATGACAAGGACTTCTCATTGAGCAGGCTCAATGCTATCTTGAACAACCTTGAGAATGAGGGCCGCAATAACTCCTACTTTCACTCTCTTATTTCTAAAAAAGCTCGCTCTTGATCTGGGCGAGATCTATCAGCAACGGCATTCTTCCTTGACTGTCTCACATTTTTGAATCATGGAATTCTTTTTCTCCATAAAAGTTAGAGCTAGATTCTGATCCAACGTTATCTTTATAACATTTAGATCACCTCTGTCTATGACCCAGACGTCGATTTTCGACTATCATTATCTGATTTCTAATCAGTATATCCAGTTGGGTTCAAGTCTCCACCTCAATAAACAAGCATATAGTTTCTCGTTCTCCTACGATACTTAAGAATGTGCTTTAATACAATCTCATGTTTCAAACCTGAATTCGATTGATAACGACTGACAATTCCCACTACATAGCAGATGTCCAGTCTCGTACACAACATGGCATACATGAGACTTTCAACTGCTGAAGCATAGAGAACCTTTTTCATATCATCTTCCTCTTGAGGTGTCTTAGGACATTGTTCCTTGGAGATGACAATTTCATGTCTCGTCAGTAGTTGACCTTTCTTGGAATTCTCCATAGAGAATTTCTCCAACACCTTATCAATATAAGATGCCTGTGAAAGTGTCAAGAGATTGTTCTTTCTATTCCTTAGGATTTGGATACCTAGAACATGACTCGCCTCTCACAAATCTTTCATTTCAAATTTCTCAGCTAACCAATTCTTTATGTTAATTTATAGTTGAACATTGCTATCAATTGCTCATGAGATAGTAATGTCATGTATTTTTTATGTTAATTTGTAGTTGAAGGTTCTTTCCACACAAAACCCAAATGATGTTGAAGAGAAACAACTGTATAGGAAGACTTTGGTTGAAGTTCATCAAGTTGTAGATGTTGCACGTGAAGAGGATGACATACAAGGAAAGAGTCTTCAGCCTCAGCGTGGATCTAAGGTTGAAGTTCTAGATATAGAGGATGCCTCATATCATAATTTGGATAGTGGAAAATATGACAATGTCCTCCATGCTTTAATGCATGAGACAAGGCAAAAGCATGAAAGCATGAACGCAAACATAAAGCCCTTAAAGGCTGACTCTTCATTGTTGAAACAAGAAGCTGTTTATATTAAGGAGTTAAGAAAAAATGTTTGTCACCTACAAGTCTATATAGAGCATTCTACGAAACCTCCAAGTGGGAATGATTATGGTAATTTTTATGTTCACTCTTTTGATTAAGTTGTGAATGATTGTTGGGGTACTAAAAACCCAAAAAACAACATCAATAGCTTATAAATGTTCATATTAAGAAGGAATTAACATCTTATATTGATGTTAATATAAGCTATTTATATTAAGAAGGAATTAACATCTTATATTGATGTTAATTCTGTAGACCGTGAGATGCAAATGTTTATTTGAACCAACCAAAGTCTTCCTATACAGTTGTTGCTCTTCAACATCAATTGGGTTTTGTGTGAAAAGAACCTTCAACTACAAATTAACATAAAATATATATGACATTACTATCTCATGAGTAATTGATAGTCATAAAAGCAAGCCTTTTAACATTTAGAAACACAAATCAAACTCCAATTAGGGAAATGGAAAGCAAGCCTGTATGGAAAAAAACATGACAAAACTCAGAGAAATAACCAAATAAGATCTAATAAGCACATGGAATTAAAAATTGTATTAGAAATTCACAATTAGGGAAATAGAAAAGCAAGACAAACAATATATCCATAATCTCACCCAATTCAGCAGCCTGAAACATAGGACTAATTTTACCAAAAGCCTTATTAGCCCTATAGATCCCTACCAAGACCAAAATTGAAATCCAATCAAATATAGAGGAAATACATAAGAAGGTTGTATCCAGCGACATTGAGATTCATTAATTTCATCAGAGGAATATACCCAAAACATATGGTCCAATAAGGTATTTTTTTTCTCCTCCATATCTTTCTCGTGGAGATTCTTAAAACACGTGAAATGAGAAAACTCCAAGCTGCTTAGACAAGTAAGTCATGCAACAAAAGGTAATTAGAAGCCTCATAAAGGGAAAAACTGGAAAATATGGATGAAAAATAGAGTCATCATTGTCATTAGAATCTTTACTCTTTGCTATAGAGAAGCATACCATCAGAAAATTAATACACCACATAAGTAAGAGAAACAAAAAGAAAGCCAAGGATAAGATATTAATAAATTCCAATGTTTAAACATCCAAAATAGTAGGAGAAAAGGTAAATAATCCTAGACATGTTTTGCTAGGATCGATCAGTTTTAAAAATTAAAGAAAATTAGATTTGAACCACGAACGGTTCGTGGGCAGAATATCAAAAAAATTTCGATTTAACTTATTAGATCATATTAAATAATTTAAAACCAATTTTAGTTTGATCATGAATATATGATATTAAATCAAATAGATTAAGGGAAAATAATTTTTCACCTTTACTCTGTATCAGAGAATTTATGAACTGGTGGAACTCCTTCGAGCATTCTTCGTGTTCTTCAAGCTTTAAGATCAAAATCATGAACTTGATCTTCCACGAACGATTTTTGAATTAGTCCACCAACAACCATCCGTTAATTTCAGAAATATATCTCAGAAGAATTTTACGTAGGAATTTAAGTATGGGCTCTCAAAACATTTTTGAAGAAGAAAAATTAAATCTTTCTTCTTCAGATTAATTTTGGCGGCAACAGTAGTGAGAGAAGAATTTTTTTTTCTTTTTGTGTGTGTTGATAACAACAACTATATCTAATACTCGTTATCACTTTACAATCAAATTACTATTAGATATTTATCAAAAGATAATTTTTGGTATTTATAAATATACCCATATATTATAAAATTTCCCTAATTATCTATTATTGTCGAAAATTACATGATCTCCTAGAGTTTTAGTTGTATCAAAATTCATCAATCTAACTGATAAATATAATTGATCATCATCAATTAATTAATTTATTTTCTTTAACTTATCATCTAATAATTAGAAAATAATAATTAATTATTTCAATACAAAAATTACAGTTAACTAACTTAAGTGACATCACCTATCCCGTATAGGTGTAAGAAATATGCCTTGGCACCAAAACACATTTTGGTCCAACTTAGTTCATTTTTCTATTCTTATTCTCTAAGCTATTTTTGAAACTGAATGGACCTACATGAACAAAGCTTAGGATTTAAATACCTGACGAATTTATCTCCATAAATTCCTGGCCTATTTAATCCTGACAACGTACGACTCCGCTATAGCTTCAATGCCGAATAAACTCTCGATTCATGCGCACTATATTTTTTGTTGATGTAAATAACCTCTATTTATTTTCATGGTTCCACATAATATTATAACATAATACCCATCATGAATATCAGTAACAATAGTGGAATGTAAAATTATCATCTTACTCCTCTTATTATTATTTTTTTAACTCTTTTATTGATTGTGAATAAGAAATACATTATAGTGAATTGTCTCATACAATTCACAAGTCTTATTCAATGACTGATTTCATCGAATACTTGGCCAAGCTAATTTATTCACACACCCATCAATAAAGTATAAGGAGATATTATTTCTTTCGCAATCCAACCACGAATTTTCATATTTGTGAATCACACAACTCCTACTTAATTAAATTACAATCCCAACAGCCGAGTATTGCCCGCCAATTCAAACTCACTCATTTGACATATCAAAGATTACAACTAACCAAGTCAAGTTACATATTCACCTCAGAATTAATGTAATTATGAAAATACCCTTACGGTATAACAATTAGATTTAGAGCTAGGTAATGATTTTGGGCTCTAAACTAATTTGTTACTAGTCTATTCAACATGTTCATAACAGGTCTAGGTTAACCTAACAGTCGTAATTAGATTCGATTACTCAGTCGATCCTAAGACTGCGAATATCGTTCTAAACTATTTTGAAAGAGTTCGTCTGGAGACGCTTATATCTTCACTCTTCTTTCGTTGACAATAGTTCAGGGCGTGAGTAATTTATAAAGACGTTTTAATTTAAAATAAAACTTTCAATTTATTCATAAAAAATTCAGTAATACAAATTGTCTTAAATATAAGTAAATAGTTATTACACGCTACATTATGGATATATTCCAACAATCTCCTACTTGGACTAAAGTAGGCGTGTACAATCTCTTATCTCCAAGCCCTCCAGATGACCATAAAAAACTTTACTGCTTAAAGTCTTCGTGAATGGATCTGCCAGATTGTTGACCGTCAAAATATGGGTAATCACAACTTCTCCACGCTAAAAAATCTCTCTAATCATGTGATACTTACGTTCTATGTGTATGAATCTCTTATGGCTTCTTGGTTCCTTAGAATTCGCTACAGCCTCACTGTTATCACAATAATGTGTCATGGGCATGTCAGCGTCTAGAACAACTTCCAGAGTCTTCAAGAACTTCTTAAGCCATATAACATCATTTGCAGCTTCACAACTGCCATATATTCAGCTTCCATGGTAGAATCAATAATGAAAGATTGCTTGGTACTTCTCCATACAACTGCTCCACCATTCAGGATGAACACCGATCCTAAAGTGGACCTCCTAGTGTCCTTATTAGCTTGAAAATCAGAATATGTATACCCCATCATATTTAAGTCACTACCTGGATACACAAGCATGTAATTTCTTGTTCTCCTAAGATACTTAAGGGTATTCTTGACAGCATTCCAATGCTCGATTTTTGGATTAAATTGGAAACGACTTACTATGCCCACGACATAGAAAATATCAGGTCTAGTGCAAAGCATCGCGTACATGAGGCTTCCTACGATTGAGGCATAGGGTATCCTTCTCATGTCTTCCTTTTTATGAGAAGTCTTGGGAGACTACTCCTTGGAGAGGCTAACTCCATGTCTAAAAGGAAGAAATCTCTTCTTAGAGTTTTGCATACTGAAGCAATCCAACACCTTATCAATATAAGATGCTTAAGAAAGTGCTAATTGTATGTACTTCTGATCTTAAAAGATCTGAATACCTAAGGTAAATGCAGCTTTTTCAAGATCCTTTATGTCAAATTGCTTTGTAAGCCAAAACTTGACATCAAACAATTTTCCTACATCATTCCCAATGAGTAGAATATCATATACATATAAGACTAGGAAAACCACCTTCCCTTTGTGTATGAACTTATACACACAGGGTTCATCCACTAACTGTTCAAAACCATAGTTTTTAACAGTTTCATCAAATTTAATATTCCATGATCGTGACACTTGCTTATGTCCATAAATGGACTTCTGCAGTTCATAAACATTGCCCTCATGGCATTTCTCTATGGACCCGTCTAGTTGAACCATATAAATGCACTCTTCAAGATTACAATTTAGAAAGACAGTCTTGACGTCAATTTACCAGATTTCATAATCAATGGCAGTAATAATGGGCAAAAGGATTCATGGATTTAAGCATGGATACCAGTGAGAAGGTATCCTCGTAGTCTATACCTTCCTTTTGCGAGTAGCCCTTGGCTACTAGCGTAGCTTTGAATGTCTCTACATTTTCATCTGGACCTCTTTTCTTCTTATAGATCCATTTGCATCCTATGGGTTTCATCCTTTCAACAAGATCTACAAGTTTCTAGACTCCATTCGAGTACATCGAATGTATTTCAACGTTCCTGGCTTCCTGCCATAAATATGCTTTAGGACCAGCCATGACCTCTGAGTAAAAGATTGGTTCATCTAGGTCCTTGTCTGAGACAACTATAAAAGCTTCTCCATAGGACATGTACCTTTCAGGTTGTCTCAAAACCCTCCCACTACGTCGAGGCTCCATAGTCTCTGGCTCCTGCCATGGTTCTTTCATTACTGAATCAGAAATAATTTCTGATTGAGGAGTTAGTGTTCTTCCACTCAATAATTCCTCTAGCACAATTGTGTTTCTCAGCTATACACTTTTAATAAAATCTTCTTCGAGAAAATGAGCATTCGTGCTAATGAATGTTTTCTTGTCAGTCGTACTATAAAAGATATACCCCTTCGTTCCCATATGATATTCTACAAACATGCACAATTTTGAATGACTGGCCAACTTGTATGTCTTCGGTCTCAGAACATGTGCTAGGTAAGTCCAATTCTAAAATGGTGAATAGGAAAGTTTCGCCCATACCATCTTTCATATGGTGTACCAGGAACTGTCTTTGACGAAACTTGGTTCAAAATATACGTTGCTGTTAGTAAGGCAGATCCCCAGAATGAATCTGGGAAGGATGAATAACTTATCATGGAACTAACCATATCCATTAGAGTTCAATTCCTTCTCTCTGACACACCATTTTACTATGACGTACCAGGTGCTATAAGATGAGAAAGAATACCTTCTTCCTTAAAAAAGTCCTTAAACTCTCCTAGCAAGTACTTTCCACCATGATCAAATCGTAGTGTTTTGATTTGTTCTTCTAATTGCTTTTCAACAAAGGCCTTATATTCTTTGAACTTTTTAAAGGTTTCAGACTTTTGATGCATTAGATAAACATGACCAAAACGTGAGTTATAGTCACTGAAGGTTACAGAATATTCATAACCTCTTCTTGCTTGGATATTCAATGGCTCACATAAATCACTATTTATGAGTTCAAGGAATTGATTGGGTCTTTCACCTTTTGATGAAAAAGGTCTCTTGGTCATTTTGTCTTCTATACAGGATTTACATATGGGTAGTGAACCCACACTTAAAGATTGCAAAGGACCATCCTTCACAAATTTTTTAATCCTGTCTAAGCTAATATGTCCAAGATATAAGTGCCACAGATAGGTTAGATCAGTTGAGTCATTGTTCAACCTAAAATTATCTATATGTGAATCGATATTCACTTCAGTGTCATAAATCATGGGTACTACAGGTTTTATGTGATACAAGTTATTAATCATTCGTGCAATAGTAATTAAGTATTCATTTCTAAAAATACAATAGGTTTTACGTGATACAATTTATTAATCATTCATGTAATAGTAATTAAGTATTCATTTCTAAAAATACTAATTTATCAATGAATTTTAGATCAAATCCTTTCTCAATTAATGTACCAATAGAAATCAAATTCTTCCCAAAACTCGAGACATAATAAACATCACACAAACTGATAAAATGTTTCTCAAAACATAATTTAAAAATTCCCACTAATGCAGGCGATACCAGTGCTTCATTCCTCCAGCGGAAGTTGAAATCGCCCTCGCCAAGCCTTCTGATTTCCCTCAACCGCTACAGGGAGCAACAGATGTAGTTACTAGCTGCAGAGTCGGCAATCCAAGAAAAAGTAGAGTCAGCTACATAACAGGCCACAGTAACCAGTATTATACCTTTAGATCTCAACCCTTTGGGATACTTTGGGCAGATGCATTTTTAATGACCAGCAGCTCCACAGTGATGACACTTGTCTTTCGACTTGACTATTTTCATGGTGCTCTTGCCTTTGGCAGCTCTCGGCTTCTGCTTCTTCGCTTTTCTTGGACCCCTTCTCTGTTTCTTCTTAGAGCTAGATGTGGAAGGCCTACTTTTCGTAAAGTTAGCCTCTACATATTTTCTCTTTCCCTTCAGAAACAAGGTCTCAGCAGCTTGCACTCCTTTATCTGATTATTCATCGAATAATTATGCTTGAAGTTCTCAAAGGTACTAGGTAAAGTCTCTAAGAATCATATCAAATTGAGTCTCGCTATCGACCTCAGCACCCATGATCTCCATCTCATTCAGATAACTTATGATCAACATTATATATTCTCTAATAGGAGTTCCAGGTTCCATTCTGCAATTCACGAAGTTATGCAGAACTGTCTGTCTAGCTTGACGATCCTGATCCTTAAACATTTCGGTGACGTTTAACATCAAATTGGAGGCGGTCTCAAAATTTTGATGCTGCTGTTGTAACACATTACTCATAGATATCAAGATGTAACATCTGGAGATCTAATCAGAATGCAGCCAAGAAGCATAAGCCTCTTTTTCCTCTTGAGTCGATTCAGCAATAGGCTCAAGAGAACAAGGGGTAGTGAGCACGAACTTGTGTTTTTTACCGTCAGCACGATATCAAGATTTCATTTCCAATTCACATACTTTTCACCGTTGAATTTGTTTGCCTTAAGAATAGTTGGGAGAGGGGATAACGACATGATTACTTAAAAGAATAAATAATACGGTGTAAATAAATGGTCAATTATTTAGGAAAGTATGATGCATGATGCAACTAATAAATATTTTAAAATCTATAACAAATATATTTCCTCCATGATGTTATGATAAAAAACGATAGCTTGTCTCATCGAGGGATGAAGTCCAAACTATCTCCTATTGCATCAAGACTCTTTTCGTTTGGTTAATAATCAAATGTCTCTACATCTAGCTTAATTAATCACCAATGGTTTTGGTCACCTTGGCCCCATTGACTAGCTCCTATGAGGGGATTCTAATATGCTTCAGTCTAAGTGTTTAACCAACGCATCGAATCTCTTAAAGGTTGCTATGAACTAACAGTCCGTCTATGGGACGGCCCTGCCCCACCACTCCTTTTAGAAGTCTTAACTTCTAATGCAACTCGATGAATCAAAGTGACACGATTCTAAAGTTTCTCACATTTAAGTGAGGACCACTATGGGCGGTTCTAATCCTTCATCGTGGCATGATCAAGTTTACGTTAGAGACCTTGGGTACGTTTTAACGTAAACGACCCTCCCACTTAGTTTTTGAAAAAAAATTTAGAGTTTTGGTTGTTTTTCAAAAAACATAACTTTTACTAATTTGGAAAACATGATAAATTTATAAATCCTTTATTAATTTTAAATCACAATTTTAAATCATAACCATTATAATATTCACATTGTAATTAAATAATAACCATTATCAATTAATCTATGATGAGGTATGTACATGCTACATGACAATTTGATATGGACATATCCCTAATCTATATGGTATGTTGTATGATGATGTACGATTAAAATTAAATCATACATTTAAATTTAACCTCCCTATTGACTCATTTCTAATTACAACCCATAAAAAATAATAAATAAATTACAAAATAATTTTTGAACTAATCTCCATGTTGTCCCACCATTTTATAACAGTTTACAAAATATTAGTCATATTTTTAAAATAATTCAATTTAAACATTTTAATTTTTCAACATATTTTTACTTTGATAAATAAATTACCAAGTAATTAGTAAATTTATCTATTTTTGAAACAATTTAAAAAAATACAATTATACAAGTGTTGAAAAATTTACCAAAATAAATTAAAATTAAATAAGGGACTAAAATTGATTTTGAAATCATATTTCAAAATTTGAATTTAAAAAACCCTAGGTTTCTTAAAACCATGAGTTTTCAAAACTTGTACATTTCCAAATAAGATTAGGACTCTACCACGTAAGGGACAACACATAGTAGCGGTGGCGAGCGGTGGCCAATGGTGAACAGTACCGGTATGAACAGTACTGTGGTGAACAATACCGGAATAGTGTCTGGCGATTTTGAGCGATTTTTTATGACGATTTCGAGGCAACAATGAATTTAAAACTTTACAACAATTGCAATAATTAAATTACATAATTTTTTATGCCTCAAATTCGGTGTACATCAATTTTAAATAAAAAACGCCTAGAACCAACAGTTCGGGATCCAATCACAAAACATGCTCAAAACATTTTTGAATCTACCATACAAACATATACCACTATCCATAAAATTCACGGTACGTTCATTTTAATTATCTATATGCATAACTTTAACTTACGCTGTGATACTAATAGCTAGGATTGATCAGTTTTAAAAGTTAAAGAAAATTAGTTTCGACCCACGAACGGTTCGTGGACGGAATATAAACTTTTTTCGATTTAACTTATTTAATCATATTAAATAATTTAAAGGTAATTTTAATTTGATCATGCATATACGATATTAAAATGAATTGATTAAGGGAAAATATTTTTTCACCTTTACTCTGTATCGGAGAATTTCTAAGTGGTCAAACTCCCTCGAGCTTTTTTTGTGTTATTCAAGCTTTAAGATCAAAATCATGAACTTGATCTTCCACGAACGATTTCTGAATTACTCCACCAACAATCACCCATTAATTTCAGAAGTATTGCTCAGAAGAATTTTACGTAGGAATTTGACTGTGGGCTCTAAAAAAGATTGAAAAAAAATTGTCCTTCTTCAGATTAATTTTGGCGACAACAATAGTGAGAGGAGAAAATATTTTCTCTCTCTTTTTTGTGTGTGATAACAACAACTGTATCTAATACTCGTTATCTCTTTGCAATCAAATTGCTATATTATCAAAATATTATTTTTGGTATTTAAAAATATACCCATATATTATAAAACTTCTGAAAATTCTCCTAATATCTATTATTACTGAAAAGTACATGATCTCATATAGTTTTAGTTGTATCAAAATTCATCAATCTAATTGACTAATATAATTGATCATTATCAATTAATTAATTTATTTTATTTAACTAATTATCTAATATTTAGAAAATAATAAATAATTAATTCAGTACAGCAATTATACTTAACTAACTTAAGTGATATCACCTATCACAATAGGTGTAGAAAATATGCCTTGGCACCAAAACATATTTTAGTCCAACTTAGTTTGAAAATATAAAGAGTATCGGATTCTATTTGTACTGTATCTGAAATGAATCTTGGCTATTCCCGCCCTCAACTCCCCTAGACTAGACTTTTGAGTCTTTTAACCAACTAATTGAACCTTTCAAATATGTATGAAGTATCCGGGTGTCACCTCAACAAAAGAATCAAAATACCCTCTTCTGTTTTGCTGATATAAACTTGCCATTTTTTTCCAGCAGAAGCAAAAAGGACTCTTTTAATTTGCTTGATTCGAAGCATCTGTTGGGGGTTCTGTTCTCTAAAATGCTATCAATCCTTGCGTCTAGGCTTCAAGGAAAGATTATAGTAGTGAAAAAGAATCATTAAATCTTGATATGATAGCCCTTCGAAAAAAGCCTTGTTCTTTGGAAAATCTATCTCGCGTCTGGTACTGCACGGTTCCACTCTGCAAGAACTCCGAATCATTCTCTTGAAGCTCATCCTCTTCATCATAAATGATCCGCTTGCCCCGAAATATGGTATTAAGACATTTGACACATAATTTAAATGTGGGAATTTATCCTCTAAAAAAGGAAATATTGAATGAATTGATCGTAAATTATAAGATTTTGCTATTTCTGCTTCCTCTAAGGAAGATACTAATCGTAGCGAAAATGGAATTTCCACAATGAGTGCAAACCTTTCTGATAGAATTGGAGAATACAAATTTTTGTTGTACCCCAAAAATGGATTTTGGTTATAATCATTATTGGAAATAATCAAATCATTCTGTTGATACATTCGATTAATTAAACGTTTTACAATTATTGGAACCGGGGAAAGTATATAGAAAAGACAGTTCTTTTCTATTCTATTAGTATTAGATTAGTATTAGTTAGTGATCTCGGCTCAGTGAGTCCTTTCTATTCTCGTTCTCTGAGCTATTTCTGACACCGAATGGACTCATACGAATAAAGCTTATGATTCAAACACCCGGTGAATTTATCTCCATAAATTCTCGACCTATTAAATCCTGACATCGTATGACTCTATTATAGGTTCAATGCCGAATCAACTCTCGATTCATGCACGCTGCATTTTCTGTTGGTGTATATAAACTCTATTTACTTTCACGATCCACAAAATATTTTAACATAATACCTATCGTGAAAATTAGTAACAAGAGAAGAATGTAAAATTACCATTTTACCCCTCTTGTTATTATTTTCTTAACTCATTTATTGACTGTGAATAAGAAAGACATTATAATGAACTGTCTCATACAGTTCACAAGTCTTATTCAATGACTCATTTCATTGAATATTTGACCAATTTAATTTATTCACACACTCATCAATAAAGTATAAGGTGATATTGTTAGTTTCACAATCCAACCACGAATTTACCGGAGAGAAATATATCACTGGTTAAAATTTCTGACAACTATTTTCTCTCTTTCTTCCTTTCTCTCTCTCTCTTCCTTCTTGTCCCCTTTCTCTCTCCTCCCTCCAAATTCCTAATGGACGCATCCTTTCTTCTTTTATTATTTTTTTTCTTTTTGTCTTTTTTATTTTTGACTAAAATATCCTTATGCTCAATTTACAATATTACCCTAATTAGTAATATCTTTGTCACGATATATCTTTTTCAGCTTAGCTCCAATTGATAATTCAAAAGTACCGTTAAATTTATCTCATCGAGCCTTTCAATTTGAGTACAATCTTGCATATAAAAATCTTACATTCACATTAGTCTGTAGTAGACACTATAGTCATTTATCTATTTATAGACAATAAACTTATATCTTATGTTTAATCATATTCATTTGCACACATCTGATAACAACTTAAACTGCGATCTAAGAAGAGACTTTCACATGTTCCCAAAATAATAGGATAATCATTCAGTTACATTCTAGTCTTACCCTTAGAGTTTTAATATGGTTAATAAATACCCGAGATATTACATTCCTATCTCCTTAAAAAAATTTCATCCCCAAAATTTACCAATTGCCAATAGAAACAATATTCATAACATTCTCAAATTTATTGATAACTTCTTCCAAGCAAGGGAACCAACACGATATATAGGATGTGATAAGTGAGTGACTTGTCCATCTATTCATCACGATCAATACAATAAGACTATACACCACCATCTTAGCCAAATATTTTTACATTTCTTACAATTGATATCACCGCCATGATCTTGATACACCTTGATTTTCTTCCATATTTCTTTATTATTTCAATTTCTCAAAAATGTCAATACGCTTCCAGAAATGATGTTTCATAAGTGAAAAAAAACATGATACTCTTTTATTTTAAGACATCACATCACAATCAAATTTTATCTAAATTCCCATGAGGTCTGTTATCCTTTTATATAAAGTTGTAAATTATAAAACATGTTTCAACACGCTTGCCATACTAGAATCGTCCATATCTTTCATCCCAATAAACTCATCTCAGGAAACTTGGCCGAATTCCATTTTGCCACATCCAAAATTTTCATATTATTCATAACAGTGTTCTCTTAGTACCATAAAATCTTATTTGAACTCTAACTTGTAATATGCTTGGTCACAATTCAACATAGAATAAATTTTAATCCTTTAGCAAACCAAAATTACTTACAACTTTGCTAATCTATCCATCATTAGATGTAAAAAGTCAATGCATACTCTGTGATCATGCCAATAGATTTTTTTTTAGATTTATAACTTATTCGATTACTTTCAAATTATCAATCACAAATCCAGTTACATCGTAACCTCTAGTAAAGTTGGCCTTTCAAATTATCTAATTACCTCTAGCTCTTAAACGTTGAAAGTCTAAATTCCAACTTAATCATAATCCTATTGGATTTCACCTTATAGTTAGCCCATAAATGGCTTACACCATAACTTTCCGCACTTTCACTTTAGCACCGCCTCCCTAAGAATGAATAGCCTTGAATCACATTGTAATCCCATTATAATGATGGAAGGTTCCAAGAAAAATCACTTCACTATTAAACATACGTACTAAGGTAAAAGCCTCATGATACTTAATTTGTTGGATTGGAATTTAGATATTACAGAAAAATTAATCGACCATGACTAGTTCGTGGGAGGAATATCAAAAAAATTTCAAACAAATATTTAATCGAATTAAATACAAAACCAAACCAATGGACATGCATAACGATAAAAACGTATCAAGAAGATATAAAAACAATTTATACCTTTTCAGTTAATGAAAAAATTCTGATTTGGCGGGATCTAATTCTCTATCTCGCATTCTACATTCTTGAGATTCGTGGAGCTATCAATTGATCCTTACACCGACAACCATTTATTAGAGTTAGAAGTAAATATCTCAAGGATTTGCGTAGGAACTGAGTGTTGGCTATCTCAAGTAAATATCTCAAGGATGTGCGTAGAAAACAAAAGTTTTCTCTTCCCTATAGGATTTCGACGGCAACAGTGAGGGACAAAGAGAGAGAAACTTTTTCTTACTTAGATTTAGCACACTGAGCTTAGGCTAGCTTAGAGATGCAATCTTATGCAATCATTATATAATAATTATGAAATTTACCTATATACTCTTATCTGATAAAAATTGAAAATCACATTCTCCCTACACTGTGATGTGCGATTTTTACATCTCCTATAGAGTCAAAATTGTGTCCAAATTCATCAGTCTAAATTGATGAATTAAATTGATCTCTATCTATTAAATAATTAATTTTTTTATTTACTAATTATCCAATAATCATAAAATAACAAAATAATAATTTGAACCTTAATTTTGCTCTTCATTAATACAGTGATGCCATACATCTCATATGGGTTTGGGAAGTGTACTTTGGTCCACAACACATTTTTTGTCCAACTGTTGTTGGTTTTTTTATGTCCTTATGAGCCACTCTTGAGACCGAATGGACCCAGATGAATAAAGTTATGAGATTCAAATAACTGACTAATTTATCTCCATTAATTCTTGACCTATTTAATCTGACGTCATATGGTTCCACTATACGTTCGATGCCGTATAAACTCTCAATTCATGCGCGCTATATTTTCTGTTGGTTCAAAAAAATATTTATATCTCACGGTCCATAGAATATTAAACGATATTACCCTTCATGAATATCATTAACAAGAGTGAGATGTAAATTACCATTTTACCCTCTAGTTATTATTTTCTTAACTCCTTTATTGATTGTGAATAAGAAAAATATATCAGTGAAATGTTTCATACAGATCATCATGTCTTATTCAATGACTCATGTCATCATACCAGACCCAGTTTATTTATTCACACACTCATCAATAAAACATAAGGTGAGATTGTTGCTTTTGTAATCTTATCAAGAATTCTATGTCTGTGAATCAAGCAACTCTACACATATTTGAATCACGGTCCCAACAGCCGAGCTATTGTCTGGTAATTCAAACTCACTCGTTTGGCATATCAAAGATCACAAGTAACTACGCCAAGTTTCATATTCACCTAAGGCTTAAGGTAATTATGAAAATACTCTTAATGTGTAATTATTAGATTTAGAGCTAGATAAACGGCTTTGCTCTAAACTAATTGGTTACTGATCTATTCAACATGTTCCATAATATGTCTAGGTCAACCGTTAGATTCTCCACTCTCATGCCTCGAGACCGACATCATTTGGTTCAACCTAACAGTCATAATTGGATTCGATTACCTAGTCAACTTAAGACTGTGAATAATATTCTGAACTATCTTAGAAGAGTTTGTCTGGAAGACCGTTCGATCTTTACTCTTCTTACTTTGATAATAGTTATAGGACTTAAGTAAATTATAAACACACTTTAATTAAAGGAAACTTTCAATTTATTCATAAAATTCAGTGATATATAAATGTTAAAGAAATAACTATTTACTCATAAATAATTATTACACCCTACTTTATGGACATAATTCTAACAATCTCCCACTTGGACTAAAGTAGGCGTGTACAATCTCATATCCACATGCCCTTTAGATGACCATCAAAGAATTTACTGCTTAAAGTCTTCGCGAATAGATCTTTCAAGTTGTTAACCGTTGATATGTGTGTTACTTGAATATCTCTTCACTGAACTATCTCTCTGATGAGGTGGTAATTTCGCTCTATGTTTTTCAATCTTTTGTAGCTTCTCAATTCCTTCAAGTTTGCTACAGCCCCACTGTTGTCACAATAAAATGTCATAGGTTTGTCAGCATCTAGAATAACTTCCACAGAATTTAGGAACTTTCTATGCCAGACATCCTCCTTTGCTGCTTCACAAGCCGTCATATACTCAGCTTCCATGATAGAATCAGTAATGTAAGATTGTATGATACATCTCCATACCACTACTCCACCATTTATGATGAACATTGATCCTGAGGTGGACCTCCTAGAATCCTTGTCTACTTTGAAATTGGAGTCGATATAACCCTTCATATTCAGATCAGTACCTGAGTACACAAGCATGTAGTTCCTCATTCTCCTAAGATACTTGAAGATATGCTTGAAAGCATTCCAATGATCAAATTTATAGGATTGGATTGGAAACGACTTACCACACCCATGGCGTAACAAATATCTGGTCTAATACAAAGTATTGCATATAAGAGACTTCTTACGGCTGAGACATAGAGAATCTTTCTCATGTCTTCCTCTTCTTGAGGATTCTTGGGAGACTACTCCTTAGTGAGACTAACTCCATATCTAAAGGGAAGATATTCCTTCTTACAGTCTTGCATACAAGAGCGATCCATCATCTTATCAATATAAGATTCTTGGGAGAATACCAAACGTTTGTTCTTCCGATCCTAAAATATCTAAATACCTTGAACAAAAACAGCTTCTCCAAGATCCTTGATATCAAATAACTTTGAAAGCCAGATTTTGACATCAGAAAATTTTATTACTTCATTCTCAATGAGTAGAATATCGTCCACGTACAAAACTAGAAAAACCAACTTCCCTTCGTGTATCAACTTATACACACAGGGTTCATCCATTAACTGCTCGAAACCGAAGTTCTTTACAACTTTGTCAAATTTGATATTCCACGAACGGAACTCTTGCTTAAGTCCGTAAATGGACTTTAGCAGTTCGCAAACCTTGCACTCTTGGATTTCTCAATGAACCTGTCTGATTTCATAATTGAGGACAACATCAATGGATATGAGGATTTGGATGGACTTAAGAATAGCCACCGGCGAGAAGGTATCCTCATAGTCAATACATTCCTTTTGGGTGTAGCCCTTGGCTACAAGCTAGCTTTGAATGTCTCTACACTTCCATCTGGACGTATTTTTTTCTTATAAATTAATTTACATCCTCCAGGTTTTACCTCTTCAGGAGGATCTATAAGCTTCCAGACTTCGTTCGAGTACATCGATTATATCTCGATGTTCATGACTTCTCGTCATAGGTTTGATTCAGGTCCAACATGGTTTACGATTAAGAAACAGGGTCATCATGATCCTTATCTGAGACTACTGTTAACGCATCTTCATAAGAAAATGTAAATGTCTGGTTGTCTCACAACCCTTCCACTACATCGAGGCTTCATAAGCTCCGGCTCTAGCTGTGGTGTTTCCATTATTGAATCGAGAGCAAGTCCTGATTGTGGAGTCAGTGTCCTCCCACTGAATAATTCCTCTAGCACAAGTGTGTCTCATGGCTTCACACTTTTTATGTAATCTTCTTCAAGAAAATGGGCATTCGTACTCACGAATATTTTCTTGTCGGTTGGACTACAAAAGACGTATCCCTTCGTTCCCTTAGGATATTCTACAATCAGGTATAATTCTGATTGGCTGGCCAGCTTGCCTGTCTTCCGTCTTAGTACATGTGCCAGGCATCCCCATATCCTAAAGTGGCTTACAGACAACTTTCATCCACTCCATATTTGATATGGTGTACTAAGCACTGAATTTGATGAAACTTGGTTCAGAATATATGCCGCTATTTGTAAGGCATATCCCCATAATGAATCTGAGAGGGATGAGTAACTCATCATGGATCTAACCATATCTATCAGAGTTCAATTCGTTCTCTTTGCACATCATTTTATTCTAGAGTGCCAGGTGCTGACAGAATTGCTACAACGTATCATCCCCAAACCAATGGGCAGGTGGAGCTCTGAAATAGATAAATTAAAAGAATCCTAGAAAAAGTGGTTAACCCCACTAGGAATGATTGATCATTAAGATTGGATGATGCTATGTGGGCTTACATGACTGCTTATAAAACACCTTTAGGGATGTCCCCCTACAGGATTGTCTTTGGCAAAGCTTGTCATCTACCTCTAGAGCTATAATATAAAGTATTTTAGGCCACCAAGAAATTGAATTTGGACTTAACAACTGCTGGAGAGAAAAGAGCATTGTAGTTGAATGAAGAATTCTAGATGTTCTCATATGAGAACGCCAAGATCTACAAAGAGAAAACAAAGAAATGGCACGACATGAGGACAACTAGTAGAGAGTTGAAGCCTAAAAGATAAAGTGTTGTTGTTCAACTCTAGGTTGAGGTTTCTTCCTGAAAAATTAAAATCCAGGTGGTCAGGACCATTCAAGCTGCTAAAGGTTTACCCTCATGGAGCTATAAAATTGCTAGAGGAAAAAATTAAGAAGAGAATTCAAAGTAAATAGGTAGAGAGCTAAGTTATACTGGGAGAATGATAAAGGCTTGATGAAAGCTTCAATCCAATTGAGTGAGCCTTAAAGAAGTAGGTCAAGTCAGGCTGAGGGCTATGGGCCAAGCGCTTGTGAGAGGCAACCCAAAAAAAAATCTAAATTTTTATTGCTTTAAAATAAGTTGCTGGTTCAAAATTAATTTCTAAATTTAGATAATTAGTTTGCTTGATATTTTATTTTCTTTTTTAGGTAGAATGTTTTCTTGTTATGTAGAATATTTGCTGTTTTAGGTATAATATTTTACAAGATCCTAGGTTAGTTTAAAATATCATTTTCTTCAAAAGATGTTGAAAGAGATTTTGAAGGGAAAAGAATTGCAGTGGGGCCCGAAGGATGCAATTAGTAAAATGGGCGGATGCAATTGGCTTAATTAGCCGCCGCACCAAAAAGTGGAAAAGAAAACAATGCTAATTCAGCGAAGCCAGTGTGGAAAGAGGGATTTCGCAGCTTAAAAATAAATAATATCATGAAATATCCCTTCAAATTTGAATTTCCCCCTTAAAATCCATAAAAATCTGAGTAGTTTTTTCTGTTCCAAGATAAACAATGATGATAAGCCCATTTGTCGCATGGAGCGTAAGCGGCAGGTCTTTATAAGCGAAAAGGGTTTTCGCCTTACCCGACGCAAACCCTTGTTTTCTCCAACGAGCATTTCATATCTCCCCTGAAACGTTTTAGCATCCTTTTTCCTTCTCAAGCGCTAAAAGCTATAGTATCTATTTGAAAATGTCATTATCAATATCTTGCCTATCCAAGAAGAAAATAGCTCCAAATCCATTCTCTAAAGCAGAAAGGTTGATCAACGCTGAAGCTAAATGAAAATTTGAAAAAAAAATTATGAATAAAAAGTTTCTAGAAGAGAAAGGCTTTCTTATGCAGCCTATGTCAAATTTAAGTCTCCCAAAGGGACTTGGCGAAATCATCAAGCAGAGGAAGTGGGAGAAGTTGTGCATGCATCATGAAACCATCTTTGTACCTCTGGTAAGAGATTTTTATGAAAACTTTAGTTCGAAAAGCACTAAGGTGAGTCGTCGAGGTAGAGAGATTGATGTAACTTCAATTCAAATAAATGATGTCTTAGGATTAGAGTATTTTGATGATGATTACTCTTATATTTCTGCTAACATCACTGAGCCTGTTCTGGCGAGCATGTTGAAAGATTTGACGGTTCCAGGAATCAAACGACACGATACGTCCACTGACTAAGCAAAAATATATTTGAGAATATCCTTAATTCCTATAGCACGAGTTTGGTATCATTTTATCAAACATTCATTGATGCCCATTATACACAATCTCATGATAACTCAAGGCATATTGATCTTATTGCATTCTATAATGTTTGGGAAGTCTGTTAATGTCGGTAGAGTGTTAGTAAGAGAGTTGAAAATTACTTTAGCTAAAAGGGTTGAATCTTTCTTTTTTTCCTTGTTTGCTTACTAAGTTATTCCTGGCTAACAACATTCCTTGCTTTGAGAATGATGAGAGGCTATTGAACATGGGTCCTATCAATGCACTGACTATTCAACGACTAATGGGTGAAAAATTGAAGGGCCTAGTTGAGGAACCCGCTGGAAAGTCGTCTACCTTACCGTCAGGAGAGCACTCTTGTAGTTTAGACTCTAATGTTGTGTTGCCACTCCTATGTAACTTTTATCAAAAGGCTATGGGATTATAATTTTTCCTTCAACAAGCGGCCAACTTCATGCAACACCAAGAATTGCAACATATAGCATTTTGGGAGTATACTAAGGCCAGAGATGAAGCTTTAAGGAAATGCCTGTAAAAGAACTTTACCAAGCCGTCTAAGCCTTTCGCCTCTCCCCCTTATGTCCTTTTTAGACACTAGAAGAATACACATAATGGCGAAGAGGAGGAGGTACACCACCAAGAAGAGTGAGGTAACTTGAAAGAAGTAGTGAGAGAGGAAGAAGTACACCACACAATTGGAAAAGAGCTAGAGGAGAAATTAGAGGAAACGGAAAAGGGGGTAGAGATTAAGAAAAAAGAAAAAGTAGTTGAGAGAGAAAAAGAGTTAATTGATAATGAGAAAGAAAAAGAAATTGATGAAAGAGATGAAGAGTCTTTAGAAGAAGAGATTGAGGGAGAGGATCAATAAAAAAATGTTGGGGGAGCTCAAAACTTAAAGTCTGTGTTAGAGGATGTTATGAAGGAGTTAGAAGAAGAATTTGAGAAAGAGAAAGTTGTGACTGAAAGTGAGAAAGAAGAATAGAGTGAGGAGGAAGAAATTAAGGAAACACCACCACCACCACCTAAGACAACACCTAAAAGGCTAAGGATAAGGTGATGCAAATCTAGGAGCTGAAAATGGACGTGGGGCTGAGCATACACGCAGGATCACTCCCTGGTGATCCAATTACAAGACTTAGAGCCCAAAATTTCGAGAAAGCAGTTATTGGGCTGATTCAAGAAAATTTGAAAGATTATTGAAAAGTGAAGCCCAATGTGGGTCCAAATGAAAATCAAGGCTTAATCCATGTCATCAAGGTCATTGAAGAGTCTAATTAGCATACAAAAGCAATTGAAAAGGATAATGAACTACAAAAACGTGTTCATCAAGATAAGACCATGAAAGTGCATGAATTGGACTATTTTCAAGGCTATTAAATAGGGGGATGAATCTAGCTTGGATTGGTTATGCTTAAAAATATTGTTCATCGTCAATTAGTGATATTTACTTATTATTAGTAGTAAAAAAGGTCTAAAAATGTGGGAACTTATTTACTTTAATGTTGGAGTTGTTTCAAAGCTAAAATTAATGCTTTTCCTATTATTGGAGGGTTGTTCCAAGTATAAAACATGATACCCACGAAATTTGTAATCATGTTATGAATATTGAAAACAAGTTTATGTTCTTGTGAGGTGTGTCCTCTTTGTTCTTGAAAGAACTCTTTGAACTTATCAAGTTAGCTTTGTGGCGTTCAAACAACCAAACTTATCACCTTGATTCTTGAGTGATCCTTAGGTTTCTTGGTGTGGCATTTCTATCCTTCGTAGTCTTAGTTCTTATCTTGCTAGATAACGGGTTAAGGCTCAACAATCTTGTCTTTTTCATTCTTGGGGTTCTTGAACCATCATTGTTATCGGGTTTCATCATAAATCGTCGGTGGGGTGCATCTCATTTGGTATTAGAGCTTTGGTTCTAATGCAAGTTTGACTATCCTTTATCTTTATGTTTTTCTTTTTGTATAAAAAAAAAGAAAACAAAAAAAGAAGAAGAAAAAAGCAAGAAAAAAAGGTAAAAAAAGAAGAGAAAAATAGAAAAAAAAGAAGAAGATGAGGAGACTACAAAAAAAAAAAAGAATTTTTTTGTTCCAATCTGGTTTCTCATTTTCTCAACTCTTTTGACAAAAAAAAGAGTTATCAAAATCCGTTACGGACTTGTGTGAATTTTGGGTAATTATTGAAACCATAGAAACCGTGTATTCCATTCCTTTTCTATTGCAATCAAATTTTTGACCCTTTGCGAGTTTGAGTTATTTCTCATTTTGAATTGCTGCTGGATATTTTTTTGAGTTCGATTAAGGGCTAAAGAGACACAAAAGAGTGAAAAAGGCAAGAGTGTGTGAGACCATAAGAGGGTAAAAGCCATTTAGTATAATTCTTGAGTGAAACACGTGAGGGTGTGTCTATGAGGTTTCGAAATCTTATTTTCCAGATTCTAAGTATGTCCAATAATCAAGACGAAGACGTATTCGAAGAAGTTCAACAACAAGCCATTCCGAACCTTCAAATGCAAGCGATGTTGGGGGAAATGAGGCGTATGCTGAGGGCTGAATTAGAACCTATTCAAGAGAGGTAGGATACGGTAGAAATGGGAACACCTAGGGGGTAGCAACATGAAATTCCCAATAGACAGCAAGGTGGGCGTGTTTGTTGGGATAATGCTGAGGAAGAAGC
Source organism: Datisca glomerata (assembly GCA_003255025.1). NCBI lineage: Eukaryota > Viridiplantae > Streptophyta > Magnoliopsida > Cucurbitales > Datiscaceae > Datisca > Datisca glomerata. The sequence continues at coordinate 233,840 of QANY01008047.1, forward strand.
GGAATTGGAGGAGTTTGAAGAGCCATATATGAACCAGGGCAGGTTTGAGCGTGGTTATGGGAATAGATAAGTTAGGATGGGTAGACCTAGGAGGGATAATGATCTAGGAAACATAAAGATCAAAATCCCATCTTTTCAAGGTAAAAATGATCCGGAAGCTTACTTGGAGTGGGAAACTAAAGTGGAGATGGTTTTTGATTGTCACAACTATTCGGAGATAGAGAAGATTAAGTTGGCAGCAATTGAATTCACCGATTATGCCATTGTTTGGTGGGATCAATTACAAAATGATAGGAGGAATAGAGAGCCACCCGTGGGCACTTGGGAGGAGATGAAATTGCTTATGAGGAGGCGTTTTGTACCAAGCCACTATTATAGGAGTTTGTTTCAAAAACTACAGAGGCTAACTCAAGGTTCCAAGTGTGTAGATGAATACTACAATGAGATGGAGGTAGCTATGATCCAGGTAAATGTGGAAGAGGCCTGTGATACCACCATGGCTAGGTTTTTGCATGGTTTAAATCATGAAATTACGGATATAATTAAGTTACAGTACCATGTTGAGTTATCGGATATGGTGCATCGAGCTATAAAAGTGGAGGAACAACTCAAACTCAAAGAATTGGCTAGGAGAGGACAACTTATGGCTTCCACTAGTATATGGAAGACAGCCCCTAAAAGGGATGAGCAGCAACAAAGCAAGTCAAAATTTGAACAATCTAAGAATGCCAAACCCACGACGAACACTTCTCTAGGTAACATCGAAACTTCTATTTCTAAAACCTATGATATTAAGTGTTTTAAATGTCAAGGGCCGGGTCACATAGTTAGCCAATGTGTAAACAAAAGAGCGATGGTGATAAATACCCAAGGTGAGCTTGAATCGGAGGATGAGGAGGAAGTAGTTGATGAAATTTCACCTTTAGAAGATGCTGATGACGAGAAAAATGCTGTGGTTGGAGAATTATTAGTAGCAAGGCAAGTTCTCAACATGCAAGTTAAGGAGGAAGAAAGTAACCAAAGGGAAAATTTGTTTCATACTCGTTGCTTTGTCAAAAACAAAGTTTGCAGCGTAATTATTGATGGGGGAAGTTGCACAAACGTGGCCAGCACTGATTTGGTGGAGAAGTTGTCCTTAACAACCTTAAAACACACTCGTTCTTATCGGCTTCAATGGCTGAATGAATGTGGTGAAATCAAGGTGACAAAGCAAGTGTTGGTAGCATTTTCCATTGACAAATATGAGGATGAGGTGCTTTGTGATATGGTTCCTATGCATGCATGTCATATATTGTTAGGGAGACCATGGCAATATGATCGAAGGGCTACACATGATGGATTCACAAATAAGTATTCTTTTACTTTTGAAAATAAACTTATTACCCTTGTTCCATTAACTCCAAAACAAGTTATGGAGGATCAAGTAAAGTTCAAAAGATTAAATGAAAAGAAGAGAGAAAAAGAAAGAAAGGCTGAAATTGAGAGGAAAGAAAATGAGAGAAAAGAAACTAAGGGAAAAGAAAAGGAGAGCATTTCAGCCTTAGTGAGAGCAAGAGAGGAAAAATTCACTTATATTGTAAAAAAATGTGAGAGAGAGCATTATTTTCACATCAATCCTTTAATGTACTTATGTACAAGGAGACCTTTTTATGTACTAATGATCTTGCCGATTCTTTGCTGTACATTATTGTTTCTCTTTTGCAGGAGTTTTATGATGTCTTTTTCGAAGAGATACCTCATGGCTTACGACTAATATGTGGAATCGAACATCAAATTGATTTCATATCTAGTGCATCAATTCCAAACCGACCTGCCTATAGGAGCAATCCCGAGGAAACAAAGGAACTTCAAAGGCAAGTAAGTGAATTATTAGAGAAGGGTTATGTACGTGAAAGTATGAGTCTTTGTGTGGTTTCGGTGCTGCTAGTTCCTAAAAAGATGGTACATGGAGGATGTGCGTAGATTGCCGAGTCATTAACAACGTAACGGTAAAGTATCGCCATCCTATTCCTAGACTAGATGATATGTTGAATGAATTGCATGGTTCTTGTATTATTACAAAGATTGATCTTAAGAATAGATATCACCAAATTAGAATGAAAGAAGATGATGAATGAAAAACTGCCTTTAAAACTAAACACGGTTTGTACATGTGGTTAGTGATACCTTTTGGTTTAACTAATGCTCCGAGCACATTTATGCGTTTGATAAACCATGTTTTACATGCATTTATTGGTAGATTTATAGTTGTATATTTTGATGATATCCTAATTTATAGCAAAAAGATGGAAGAACATGTAGAGCATTTGAAATCTGTTTTAGATGTGTTAAGGAAAGAAAATGTGTTTGCTAACCTCAAGAAGTGTACCTTTTGAAAGGATAAGCTTGTGTTTCTTGGATTTGTTGTTAGTTTTAAAGGAATTGAGGTGGACGAGGAAAAGGTGAAGGTAATACAGGAGTGGCCAATGCCAACAACAATCAGCCAAGTAAGAAGTTTTCACGGCCTAGCTAGCTTCTATAGAGAGTTTATGCGTGATTTTAGTAGCTTGGCCGCCCCCTCTTACTGAAGTCATCAAGAAAAATGTTCCATTTAAGTGGGAAAAGGAATAAGAAAAAGCATTCGCTTTGATCAAAGAAAAGTTAACTAATGTACAATTGCTTATTTTACCTAACTTTGCTAAAACATTTGAAATTGAGTGTGATGCCTCAGGAATATGTATTGGGGTTGTTTTGATGTAAGAAGGTCGTCCCGTGACTTATTTAAGTGAAAAGTTGAGTGGGGCAGCTATAAATTATCCAACTTATGATAAAGAGATGTACACTTTGGTCAGGGCATTGGAAAATTGGTAGCATTATCTATGGCCAAAGGAGTTTGTGATTCACACAGATCATGAATCCTTGAAATATTTGAAAGGACAGCAAAAGTTGAACAAACGACATGCCAAGTGGGTAGAATTCACTGAAACATTTCCTTATGTGATCAAATATAGGCGAGGTAAGGAAAATGTGGTTGCTGACACATTGTCCCGAAGGTATGCCTTACTTTCAATTTTAGACACAAGTTGCTTGGTTTTGAATACATTAAGGATTTGTATGCACAAGATTCTGATTTTGGTAATGTGTTCAATGCATGTGAAAATGAAACAATTGATAAGTTTCATAGGCATAATGGATTTCTGTTTAGGGAAAATAAATTGTGTGTGCCTATGTGTTCTTCGCATGAATTGCTTGTGAGAGAAGCTAATGGGGGAGGATTAATGGGCCATTTTAGAGTAGCTAAGACTTTTAGAGTTTTGCATGAACATTTGTTTTGGCCTCATATGAAGCGTGATGTGCAAAGAATCTGTGAAAAATGTATCACATGTAAACAAGCTAAGTCTAAATTAAACCCTCATGGTTTGTACACCCATTTGCCTATACCAAGTAAACCTTGGACTGATATTTCTATGGATTTTGTTTTGGGTTTACCTAGAACTAAGAGGGGGAGAGATTCAATTTTTGTGGTGGTTGACATGTTTTCTAAAATGGCACACTTCATTGCATGTCATAAAATCGATGATGTATCAAATATAGATGATTTGTTCTTCAAAGAAATTGTTAGGTTACATGGCATGCCTAAGACCATTGTTTCTGATAGGGATGCAAAGTTTTTGAGTTACTTTTGGAAGACTTTGTGGGGAAAGTTGGAAACCAAGTTATTTTTTCTACAACTTGTCATCCACAAACTGATGGTCAAACTGAAGTAGTGAATATAACTTTTTCTTCTTTATTGCGTGCTATCATTAAGAAGAACTTGAAAATGTGGGAAGATTGTTTGCCACATGTTGAATTTTCTTACAATAGAAGTGCACATTCAGCAACTAAGTTTTCACCGTTTGATATTGTTTATGGATTTAATCCTTTGTCTCATTTGGATTTAATTCCTTTACCTTTGAGTGAACGTGTAAACTTAGACGGGAAAAAGAAGGCTGAGTTTGTGAAGCAAATTCATGAGAAGGCAAGGCTGAATATTGAATGGAGGACTGAACAATATGTCAATCAAGCCAACAAGGGACGCAAGAAGGTAGTTTATTAACCAGGAGATTGGGTTTGGTGCACTTGAGAAAAGAGCATTTTCTGGAGCAGCGACGTTCAAAACTCCTACCTCGAGGTGATGGACCATTTCAAGTGGTGGAGCGCATTAATGACAATGCTTACAAACTTGACTTACCATGTGAATACAGTGTCAGTACAAGCTTTAACGTTGCTGATTTGCCTCCATTTGATGCAGGTGTTGATTTGAGGACAAATCCTTCTCAAGAAGGGAGAATGATGTAAATCTAGGAGCTGAAAATGGACGTGGGGCTGAGCATACATGTGGGAATGTAGCGGAACTTGCACAAGATCCTTTATCACTCACTGGTGGTCCAATTACAAGACTTAGAGCCCAAAATTTCAAGAAAGCACTTAATGGGCTGATTCAAGAGAATTGAAATGATTCTGGAAAAGTGAAGCCCAATGTGGGTCCAAATGAAAATCAAGGCTTTATCCATGTCATCAAGGCCATTGAAGAGTCTAATTAGCATACAAAATCAATTGAAAATGATAATGAACCTACAAAAACGTGTTCATCAAGATAAGGCCATGAAAGGGCATGAATTGGACTACTTTCAAGGTTATTAAATAGGGGGATGAATCTAGCTTGTATTGGTTATGCTTAAATACATTGTTTATAGTCAACTAGTGATATTTACTTATTATTAATAGTAAAAAAAGGTGTAAGAACGTGAGAACTTATTTACTTTAATGTTGGTGTTGTTTCAAAGTTAAAATTAACGCTTTTTCTATTCTTAGAGGGTTGTTCCAAGTATAAAACATGGTACCCACGAAATTTGTAATCATGTTATCAATATTGAAAACAAGCTTATGTTCTTGTGAGGTGAGTCCTCTTTGTTCTTGAAAGAACTCTTTGAACTTATCAAGTTAGTCTTGTGACGTTCAAACAACCAAACTTATCACCTTGATTCTTGAGTGATCCTTAGGTTTCTTGGTGTGGTGTTTCTATCCTTCGTAGTCTTAGTTCTTATCTTGCTAGATAATGGGTTAAGGCTCAATAATCTTATCTTTCACGTTCTTGGGGGTTCTTGAACCATCATTGTTATCGGGCTTCATCGTAAATCGTCGGTGGGGTTCATATCATAATGGTAAGAGAAAGATGCTAACCCCAAGCCCTGAAGCCAAGACTTTACAGAAAAAGGAAGCAGCAAAGTCAAAAGGCAAAAGCAATGTGACTGAAAAGAAAGCTGAAGCATCTATCCCGGCTAAAGGCAACAAAAAGAAGTAGAAGGTGGTTGAAGAGGATGAAGAAATTGATGAGTAGCTGCAAGAGCAAATCAAGTCTGTTGAGAAGCAGCTTTCAGAACTCAAGGAGGCCTTTAGGAGAAGGAGTGGAAGATGACTAGAGCTTAAACTACTAGTTAATTCTTCTTTTTTCTTCCCTTTACTTCATTATTCTATTCTTTACTCCTCTTTTCCTAATCTCTTTTTTATGCTGGACTCCATGTATTCAAGATATTCCATATTTTCATTTGAGCTCATTATGAGCTAAGCATTTTGTGGCTAGTATGGTAAACTAACTTTTATACTTTGCCTTTTTAATGAAGTTTCCATTGCATGCTTTCTTTAGCATTTTGGGTTAAGTGTTTGGATTGTTGAGTTTCTATTTGTGACTGTCCATCCCTTATAGAATGAAATTTAAGTTAAGTTCCAGAAGAACTTAGTTTAATGTAATGACTTATCCAAAGCTTGTATGCTTAAATCAAGAATACATGGGCAATGATTCATGTACATCTAGGCATTTTGTGAGTTACATAGGAATATGAACTTACCTTGAAACCTTTTAGTTGAAACTTAAAAAATCCGTGTTAACCTAATTATGCTTAGATACGAAGAGAGTTAGGCTAAGTAGTTAATCTTAAATGGAAGTGTAATGTGCTTTAGAGCTAGGGTAATGCTTATGGATAACTATAGCAATGGAAACAGAAATAACAAAGGTGAAGTAAATGAAAAGGGATTCAACCATACTAGCCCATTCTCATCCTGAATATCTAAATACTTTAGTAATCTTGTTTTACTCGGTTGTCATTATTTTAGTTCTTAATTTTAAGCAATTCAATTTAGTCTTAGTTTAAATCCAATCGCATCATTTCCTACAACCATTCACATTTTTCTCAACACAATACACATACTTGGATACATAGCATATCATAATCATACTTCTTTCTAGTGTATCATCAACCATCACATATAAGTAACCATCACGTATAAGTACCAGTAGGTCTCTTTATCTCCAAAATCAAATGCTCATTTACCTTAATATAAAGTGCATTGCAATATGAGCCATCAACATGATAATCTCGAGTATCAACCAATGATTTAACTACTCAGTCAAGGGCCTAACATTTCATTTTTTGAATAACAAGCTAGAAACTTTTTAACATCAGAGCCTAATAATAGCATAAGGACTACATTCATATATGCGCATACCCATATGAACTTTGTAGGATTTTTTTTGAATTCAAATCTTGCATGTTCCAAATGCAATCTATGTTAGGAGTTATGTCCTTAAAGCATGTGTATTGACATTTTGATATGAAATTCAAAGAGAATTACATTTGTCTTATAATTGTTTTTTTAAATTATTGTTGAATAGTTTATATAAATATCTTAAAATTTCATATTCATTAATGAGACTATGATTTTGTATTAGTACGGGAGGATTAAGATCATAAATAATGAATAAAATTGTCAGCAACATATTAAAGTATGAAATCTTTAATGAATGGTTACTATTACAGTTCAATAAGCATTAAGAATGCGCGTGATCTAGATCTGGATCATTGATGTGGATAGACATATTAATGAATGTACTTTATATAATAAAATTATATATGACAAGACCGATAAATTATTATCTTTATTAACGTGCCATTTATCATAAAGACTTAATACACATCAATTCGATGATCATATGTAGATATATCTGAATCCTGAGTAGTCATGAACTCTTATCCATGTCTACTTGATCTTTTGATTCACTCGTTAAGGTCTATTTGTTAATCAGTCTAGTAACTTTTGTTTTGGTGATTCAGTGATGTGGGTGGCTGGGGACATGATCTTACAAGATTTGTAATTTATGTATATTGGTTTCCTTAAGTATTAATTCTGAAACTGAATGATTATTGAGCTCAAATTTATAATAAGATTATAAATTAGTCATTCATTAGTGGATTAATGGTACTTAAGGATCAAGAGGTAATTAGAAAAGCAAAACGATAATTTTGACCAGTTCTTATTTACGAACCAATAATTGGAGGACAGAACTACATGAAATGATTATGTCAGTGGGCTACATGAAAATACTCTGTAAATGCATTCTATCTAAGAATACAATTCCATTTATAGTGGATTTAATAAATAATATTATTTAATTAAAGAGTTTAATTAATAATATATTTTGTTAGAGCTTAGGATTATAGGTCCAAGGTCCCCAAATCACCTCTCTACGACACTGTCTAGGGTGTGAATATTTCAGGACATGAGAAAAGGACTGACTTACAAAAAGAATTTTTATTATGGGGCAAGTACATAATTATGATATAATTATGTGTGATTAATTAATTAAGAATTAATTAATTGAGTTATTTATATATTTAAATATAATTTTTGGAAATTATATATATAAATAATTATCAGTCTTTTTTAATTATCGATAAGTGAGATAAAATATCTAATTTATGAAATTAGATAATTAATTATTATTAGATAATAGTTTAAATTAACTAAATCTGTTATTTGTGAAATAACAGATAAGTTAGTTGAAATGGATAATAAGATATGTTCATTTTAAATTAACTGATATCTAGATAATTATCTGATTAAAATAAATATTTAATTCGTAGTAATTGTCACATGTCAATTAGTGATAGGATATTAAAAATTGATATGGACTACTGTGGTGTCACATGGCACTACAGTAGTGATTGTGCAACGCTGTAATGCCACATGGCACTACAGTGGTGCCGTGAGGCACTTTGCTAGCTCACGACACACTACAGTGCCATGTGGCATTGCAGTTGTGCATAATTGCGGTGGGTCGCACTCAATTGATAATTTTATAATTAAATATTATTTCAGTTTATCACTTAAAATTTGATACGCGATTATCTAGAATATATACAGATATTATTCTAATGGACGTGGTTGTTGAAAGAATAAGAGAGAATCAGTTGATCAGAACATCAATTAGCCAATCAAGAGTTGAATTGAGAACACGATTGGTGTCAGAGAGATTTTCTTCTGTGATTAAACATTAATCAAATTTCTAAAAGAATAATCATCACGTTCTTTTAGAGAATCGTCTTACTAAAGTCCTTCTACTAAATCTCCAGATCTCATGTGTTGAAAATATCTAGAGACAGAAAAAGTGTCTTGTAATATTTTACGTGCCCGCACACATCCTAGTACGTTGGGGATTAACTTGAAAGATCTTGGTATGGATCTTGGAGTCGACTGATCGTTGGAATGATTTCATGGGAATGAAGGATCGATCGGTTTTTGTAAGGACACTTGATACTATAAGAGGTATATGATTCCTAACCTTGTATGTTGTAGATTTAACTTATAAATATATAATGGATCATGACTGATTGAAAAAAAAGTTTTCAATAAACGTTTTTATTTGGTTATCTTGGCGTTGCGCAAGTTCCGTTTTATTAAAATATTCAATTTTTATTAAAATTTTAATTTTTTTTAAAAGGTCACGCTCCTCCACGCTTTCACCTCACACGCTCCGCGACGACCAACAATCTAACCACTCAATTTATCCCTACCAACAATCATTTCAAACTTCATAAGATATCTAGTTCCATATTTGATGAACGTGAATTAATCATTTAGTTCTTAAGTGAGACTTTCACATTCCAATCAGATTAGCAGAATCATGATACACAAAATCTCTATAAATCTTGAAATCGACAGACTAGGACCCATCCATTATGAATCCTTGCTAAACTTAATCAATAGTGTTCCAATCTTATAGAATTTTTATATCAATATGTTGTGCATGTCCCATAATTAACATCCAAAAAATACTATTAACTTGTTCCACATAGCTAATATTCCTTTACAAAATCAACCCTTAGGTGAATCCAATGTTCATCCCCAAATTCTAGAGTAAGGTAACAGACCATTGACAAGAACGATGATTTCTTACTCAAGAATATAACCAAATATTTAGTTTAATCAATTAGATGAATATAAATAGAATAAAGTTTCTCAACCGTCAGTTTCCAGTTCTCGTTAACAATATCATTCCAACTTTGAAAAGTTAGATCTTAAAGATAACAACCATCACTTGATTTATTCAAACCAGCTACAAAATCCCCTTACACTTAACATATCATATCTAGCCACATGATCCTTCTTATAAATCCACTTCCTAATCCCTTTAAAACATGGATAACAATTTTATGTGTCTCATAATAACAAACATTTCCAAAAATTCTGTCATGTTTTCACCCATGATATGTAACTACAAAATCTTGTATACATGTCCATTTCATAAATTTATCCAAAATTCAAATGATGATAACTTTCATATATGCACAACGGATGCAAATCCAAATAAATTCTCTCTCGACTTAACTTAAGTTGTCAATCCCCTACTTTTCTCCCTTCTTGCATCTAAAGATTGAACTTTGAAAACACTAAAGCACCTTGTAGTTGGTTAAAAGATATTTTATTCTCAAAAGTGGTCCTTATTCTTTATAAAGAATTTATTAGGTTCTCTATAGTCAACGTAGAGTCTACTGGGTCCATCCTTATTCTTCATGAACAAAACGAGTGCACCAAAAGATCAAACATTAGGTGATATAAATATGTTTTTCCTTCACTTCTTCTAATTTCTCCTTAAACTCACTAAATTTTTATAGTGTCATATAATAAGGCATTATAGTCCTTAGTGGTATGTCAAGTAACACCTCAAATACGAGTCTTGATCTAACAGTCTGATGGTAATCTTATTAGATCTTCGTATTAGATTCTTGGGTAGTTTTCAAACAATCTTCTTGTCCTTATAAACATTTTTATTTTCAAGTATCCATCATCATGTCTGGCCGGAGATCTCAAACTCACATTGTCCGTTAGAGGGTACACTTGCAAAACATGTAAGGTTTGAGGTAAAATCGTAAGATCTAAATTCTGAAGTTTAATTAAGCTTTACCATCGGTTTGAAATCACCTCACATTCATAGTAAAGAAGGTACTAAACCATGCTAATTATCACATTAACGTCATGAGTAGCCAAAAGACTAATAGTACTTTAAATGCTCCCTATTCACAAATTGAGACTTTACCAGACTTAATGTCTCATCAAAGATGTAAGGTATTTCCGTAGTGAAAATACATAGCTCAAAGTCTATGATCACCAATATACTGCAGCTCATGCAATTATTAACCATATAGATAATCAAACTTTTTCTAATCGTAAAATCAGAACTCAAAAAGAAAATTATGCTCATCTTGGTCTTTTATATATTCATATCTACACACCAACAACTTTACACAAACATACAATGCAATCAATAACCACATAAGCATGCACATTCCATATCACTCTAATTTTTGGCACGAACTTCTCGAAAGTCACTTTAAAAAAATTATCTTTTAAAAGTCTACAGAATCTCAAAACCATGCGCATTGATATCAAACTATAACACCCCGAAGAACGACTTTTCGGTAATTTTTTTTAAAAAATAATGCGGAAGCTAGGTCAAATTTTTTCTTTTCAAATCAATTCATGATTTGTGATAGTTAATGAAACAACACATTTATTGAGATAAAACTCAAAATGCGTTCCTAAAATTTAAGATCATAAATTCATAGAAAAAAGTCATTATGCTTAAATAATATTTCAAAGATCTTTCATAAATAACAAATTAAAATCAACTTTAAAATAGTAAATTTCTCAACTAATTAAACTTAATTTCTCGTCTCGTACCAGAAACGCCTAACTAGACTCTTTACATTCATTACCATAATTCATCATTTGAAACTTTAATATAAAATAGGGTGAGTATAAAATATACTCAGTAGGCAAAATTTTACACATACATAACAAGTACATGCGTGTCCAATTCTGTTTAAATAATTAACATAAGCATTGTGTTTGACATATACTTTATAAATCATTTTCACATTATTTCCTTTGCTTTAGCTTTGCATTTTTCATTACACTCATTCCATGCAATTGTCACATTCTTTCCTTTACTTTAGACATCTTTATGTTTTTCATTGCATTCTTTTTTTACATTATTCGTGTTCTCGATTCAACTCTTGATTTAGTAAAAGGAAAATGCCGTTGTAGACGATCTATCAGGACGGTTAGAAAACCATCGTCGTGGACCACCTATGACCACAGTTATCCTGACGGTTAGCAAATCGTCGCTGTAGATACCTATTCCAACGGTTATCAAACCGTCACGCAAACTACTTAATGTTTAAAAAAATTAATATATTTCTTAGACGCTTATCTTATCTGGGCTTCCTTGTGAGAAAGTATACTGTGAGGAAAATGGCCACAAATGATGCAACTAGTGTTAACATCTTCCTGTTTGATTTAATCTCAAATACCTAAAATGGACACAAGTATCATGCGCTGTAGCATGCAGTTATGACTGTCCACCTTCTCATGTATGTCACCAGACAACTGTTCAAATAGAATCATTTTTTAATCTCCTTAGGAGTTATTTAAGAAAAGAAATTTGTAGTTGCTAAACATTCTTATTCAATAAAATTATGCTAATCTACTTCTACTAACCTTTTTCTGCAAAATTTAAACTTTACTAATGCAGTCTATATGTTGATTGTCTCAACATCACTTATGACACGTATGAACTGGTAAAAGTAAAATTACAACTAAACAGTTGTCATAGCTTAGTAAAGATGGGTTATGTAATACTTATACTGATATGAACCCACTAGGCGACCTGCTCTAGGAACCCAATAACAATGATAGTTGAAGAACCCAAAGGATCAATTTTAAAGAAGGAAAAATCCCTGACCCGTTTTCTATGACACAAGACCCAAATTGATGCTTCAAAAAAAAGCTAAAAGTATGGTTTAGACGCCACACTCAAGAACAAGAAGGAAAAGTAAGTGATAAGTCTAGGTTTTAGACACCACAAGAATATTCTTGATAAGTCTGAAAAGTTGTAAGAAAAACCAAAGAGAAAACTCTCACAAATAAATTATATTGATCAAAGTTTAAATAGAAAAACTAGAAGCCTAAATAGTCCCAAAGTGTTTAAATAACCTAAACTAAATTTAAAAGTTAAAGAAATATTAATTGTAATAAATAAGAAACTAGTAATCCACCCAAAAGATTATTATTGACTGTCCACTTATAGGTTGGGATTGGCAGTGTGTCATGCTCTAGTAGACTCCTATTAGCTGTCCACATCTAGCTTAGGATTGTCAAGTTGTCTTGCTTCCTTGTCATCATTTAAAATGCCAAATCATGCTCCATGTGGACTGCCATATTGAATGTCACATCATGTTCCATGTGGAATGCCATGTAGGATGCCATGTCATTTCTGTAGGCTGCCATGTTGGATTCCACATCATGCTCCATGTCGTCTGTCATGTTGGGTGTCATGTCATGGTTCATGTAGGATGTCATGTTGGATGCCACATCATGCTCCATGCGGGTTGCCATGTTGGATGCCACGACATGTTCCATGTAGACTGCCATGTTGGACGCCATGTCATGCTCCATGTAGGCTATCATACTCCATGTCATGCTCCACATCATACTCTCATTGAGTGCTTCATCCATCCTCTTTTCTCTAGCTCTTGTAATTTGGCCTCTTAGTACTTGAAATGGATCAATCCTTTGAGGTTGTGCAACCGGATCCTTATCATTCCCCCTCGGTTGAGAAGGATTTTATTTCCCTTTATGTAGGAAACCTTTCATCACGCATGTGCTCCCAAACCCAAACACCAGGTTGTATACGACGATGGTTACGTCATCGTAGAAAATGATTTTGTAGCGACGGTTTTGATAAACCGTCGTGAAAAGTTAATATTAACCGTCTGTTATACAAAACCGTCACAGAAAGTGACTTTTTGGCGACGGTTAAGAAAAACGTCGCTGCAAATCTCTTATGTTCATTTTTTAGCGACGGTCGAACCAACCGTCATAGTAAAACCGTCGTAATATGTTAGTTTTCTTGTAGAGTTTTTATCTGAAGAGAAATTCCGTTTGGTTGTTGGTCTTCCTTTAACTGTGTTATTGTGCATATGTTGGGTTTTTTTTTTCATTTTCCTATGTATTATTGATTGTTTTAATTGTGTTTGCATCAATCACTTTTCCATTGAACTTTTTTAGTATATTAATTATTGTTATAATTGAATGGATTAGTTTAAATTTACTATTATATAGCATTGATTAGATAATTTATTTTATAGTTGAAAATGTAAAATAACATGTTAATGAGTTTCAAATACGTTTTCGCAGATCAAATCATGACACAATTTTACAATTTAGTACTATGATGTGTCAAACATTGTATAAGTGTTACAGTTTTTTAACTAATACAACACCAAACACTAGACAATATTATTTAATCTGATATAGTCTGACAGATTTAATACAATATTATTTAATATTATTCTGACTATCAAACAGATATTTAATGCATTCATGTTCTTCGCTTTTAAAACTAATGACATAACCTGATTTTGTGTAAAAAAAAATTATGAGGACTCAATGTATGAGTCACATGATGTGAATAGAGCTGATAGCAAACACCCGGACGGAAAAAAGTACCAGAGAACTTTTTCCTAATGTTTCTAATATATTCAAAGCAGATGTGGAGTGGTGAAAACAAAGCTGCCCAATAAAGAGAAAGAAAATGGTTGCACCCAAGGAAAGGGACAATCACAACGACTGTAGCAGAGGCATGAGCCAATAAAAATTAGACGTCTTTGACGAACCCACCGTGGTTTCGTCAATTAAAAGCGGTAAAAGGCTCGGACTTAAAAGGGTTTTTCTCTCCTAAACCTAAGATCCAAATTCTCTTATGTACATTTAATTCATTGGGACTATGCCTATGCCTCCTGATTTTAAATCATATTTCTTGTAAGAAATTTATAAGAACACAATACATGAGTCCTAGGATACGTACAGAGGTGGTAATAAACTTGTCGAAACATAAAAAAAGTAGCACAATATTTGTTTTCTTATGTAACAATATCTAATGTTTACAATATATTGAAAGTAGATGGGGGAGTGAGTGATGACAACAAAGCTAAGCAATAAAGAGAAGGAGAAAATGGTTGCACCCAAGGAAAGGGACAAAAACAACGACTGTAGTAAATGCATCAGCCAATAAAAGATCGACAGCGTTTTTGACGAAACCACTCTGGTTTTCCAAAACCATGAATCTTAACGACCAACTCCCCCTCCCCCTCCCCATCCCCCTCCCTTATCACCTTAAAAACATATTCCATTCGTAACTTATCACAATTTCGTCCCTCACAGTATTCCCCATACGACATATTCAAATTGGGTAGAAAGGAGGAGACACTTAGAATTTCAGATTTTTCCTTCTATTTAAAAGGGTCTCTCTCTCTCTCTCTCGATACATCTCTGTGAGCTGGAGAGAGAAGAAATGGGGAGAGGAAGAGTGCAACTGAAGAGAATAGAGAACAAAATCAATAGGCAAGTGACGTTTTCAAAGAGAAGGTCTGGTTTGCTTAAGAAAGCCCATGAAATTTCTGTGCTGTGTGATGCTGAGGTTGCTCTTATTATCTTCTCTACCAAAGGAAAGCTCTATGAGTATTCTTCTGATTCCTGGTCTGTTTTCCTATCTTTCTTTCTTTCCCAATTTTTTTTTATTATTTGCTCCTTATTCATTTTCTTCCTTCTTCATCTCTCTTTTCCTCATAATATATATGGGTTTGTGGGTGTACTTTTTAGGGAATATCCATAAAAGACCCTTATATATGTGCTGATATGATGTTCATTCATTGTTTTTTTCTTGTTAAGTTGAGAATTTTTTGTGATATGAAGTAAGAAATTGAACCCATTTCTTGTTTTTTGTTTTTTTTTCTTTCATGTTGTTTTAAGTGAATTTCATCACCCACCTGGAAATAATAAATACTTTCATGTATTTTTCAGCTTTTGTTACTAGTGAGGAGTAATTAGATTCTTCTTAGACGTTTCTTATTGATATTTGAGAAGAAAACAAAAATCATCAAGCAGATTGAATAAGATGCAATATTTGCTTTAACATAACACTATTTCTCATCATTTTCTTTCATGTGAAGTTGAAAGAACTTTGACCGTTAAAATGATTACATTTATTCAACAAGGCTTGTTGTTTTAAACAAAATTTGACATTT
This sequence comes from Datisca glomerata, assembly GCA_003255025.1. NCBI lineage: Eukaryota > Viridiplantae > Streptophyta > Magnoliopsida > Cucurbitales > Datiscaceae > Datisca > Datisca glomerata. The sequence goes on from QANY01008047.1 coordinate 249,283, forward strand.
TCAGATACTTCTACAAGTATTACTTATGTCCTAGTGTTTATTAAAATACTTTCAAATACAAACATATAATACTTCAAAGTTACTTCAAGTGCTTAATTAGTGCAAAGATAGATATAAAATACATACTAACAGAAATAATGTTATTTCAACGTACAAAAACACTTCTAATTAATTAGAAACACTCCCAAACAAACATGTAGTATAGTCAATCATAATCATTAGAAGATTACTTAAATGTTGCTCATTGATTTATTCTAAAATATTAATTACATGGCCCCCCTATGTTAGAGGTTTAAATTTTGACTAATAAAATTCTAATCCACAATAATTACATCCAGTTTTACTATATTATCCTTGATAGTAATAAAGTTTGACTCAGCGATGATTCTCAACAAGTAACTATTTTCTGTGGTTAAGTAGGCCACATTCTTGATTTTCATACATACCTTCGAATTTTATGTTGTGGTACTTACTATTAACTATTGGGTAATTTGGGTTTTTTTTATTACACTGTTTCAACAGCATGGAGAGGATCCTCGAACGTTATGAGAGGTATTCATTCACAGAGAAGCAGCTTCGTGGCACTGATGATGCTGAGCAAAATAACGTATGTCAACAGTTCTATACAGCCAAATATATATGTGTTGAAATAACGAGATATATTGCTACAAGAGATCACTAAAATAGGAAAATTCAAGACTCAAATATTTGTGTATGTGCATAGACTAGCTGTCTTCCAATATTCTTAGGGTTTAGGTCTTGTTTGACTGTTAGTATTGGATAATACTATAAGACTGGAAAATATTATTTTAGTATTATTCCGTGTATGGCTTGATGTCTGGATTAACTTAGACGGTCAGACTAAAAGTACTCTCATCACCATATTAGCTAATACAATCTTGACCATTGGGATTGGGAAGGATTACGAGAAAAAAATTCTCGCTCCAGATTGGAAAGCTTTGTAAGTTCAAGATGATTTTAAAATATTTTAAATCCATGTCCTAATAAAATTAAAAGAATATTTTACGTTTTGAATTTTAATATGAATATGCTAGGACTTTTAGGGTTTGAATTTTCTTTTGTTAGGCTCTTTATTCACATATTTATTTAATATTCATATTGTATTGAATGATTGAATGTAACTATTAATATTGTAGAATGTATTGTCTTCTTGAAAATATGATTTTTTGTGATCGAAAATACAAAATAAGAGCAGCTTCAGAGCGATGAAGTATAATTTTATAATTCAATACTATCATGTACCAAAAAATGTCCAAGTAATAAAATTTTTTAACCAACACACCACCAAACATTGGACTACACTACTTAATTCAATACAATACAGTATAATCAATACTATAGATCTAGTACAATACTATCCAGTATTATCCTGACTGACAAACGAGACCTTATTGCACTGCACTGTATAATCATACTCACTTCTCTATGTTATAAATAAGTTTTATCTTGTACATACAGATCCATTGATAAAATATATAGATTATTTTTAATCAACAAGGATGAATGGGGTCATATTGTATAGTAGCATTTTCACATGATCAATGATTTGCACAGGGAGGCTGGACTCTTGAACATGCTAAGCTTAATGCTAGAATGGAAGTCCTACTGAAAAACCAAAGGTGATAACTTTGAAGATATAAAAAAGAGTTATAAAATCAATCTCTCTTTTATTTTAATAACTAGAGTCATCCAATTATGATATCTCTTCTTTTACTTGCAGGCATTTAATGGGAGAGGATATCAATTCCTTGAGTCTCAAAGAGCTTCTAAATTTGGAGCAACAGCTTGACAATGCTCTCAGACACATTAGGAGAAGAAAGGTACGTAGAAGACACAGAAAATTCCGAAAAGAATTTTCCAACATTGAATGGATTTATCTAATTGATTTGACTTAAAAGATTTTTTACTCACAGAATCAGCTCATGTATGAGTCTGTCTCAGAGCTTCAGAAGAAGGTAAGGTTGCCGTTCCTTTTACTCTGTGGAAAATTAAAAGGAAGCGGCAATATACCGTTCGGAGGATATACAATTAAATACACAACTGAGGTATCATCAATGTTGCATGTAATATATTTTCTGTTCAGCGTACCTGACCAATACACTACCTTATTGGTACCTTACAACCTTAGAACGACCCTTACTTTATTATTCACATTATATATTGTGAATGTGCATAGTTAATTGTCGATCAAGCATTTTTGGACCTGTCTCGTTGGTGTTGAAATGATTTTTCAGAAAAAAAAGTGGTATCAACGTAAACAGTGTTATTGTCCAAAAACATTTAATGTCTGAAAACGGGTTTAGTAATCTTTGAGAAGTGTTTTAGCATAAATTTTTCAAAACTTGTTCAAAAGCTCAGTTAAAATTAAAATACGCATTTGATGAACTTGTAGTTGACAAATACCATCACCAAAAATATCAAATGTTTGTGAGTACTACAAACAATGTTAGTTTCCTAATTTGTTTCATTTCTATAAATCCTAATTTTTACCAAGTGGTTTAGTAGAAATTAATTAGACGAACATGACCAATAAGTTAGAAGGATTTGATTTTCTTAAATCTTTGGCCATTTTCTTGAACTTGTACTTAACATTATATAATGGGCATCATATATTTCTTGGTTTATTATATCATGTATAGGGTACTATTTTTCTTGGATTTGTCATGTTAGATTCGACATTAACCAATTCACAAAAAAATGTATTGGATAGCAGGCTAGAGAAATGAGGGAGCATAATAGGTTACTGACTAAAAAGGTATTTATTTACCTTTAAAAATTAGCAAGAAATATAATCCCTACCACTCTGTTGTCTTATTAATATTGAGTGTAAACAAGGTGAAGGAGAAAGAGAAAGGTGTGAACCAAGAGGCACCACTGGAGCAGCAAAATCATGGCACCAACTCATGCATCCTACCATTGCCTTTACTCTCTCTAAACATGAGGTTTGTCATCCTTTCCTTGTCAACCCCCAACCTACTTGCAGTGTTTTATGCTATCATAGGGATGTGCCAGCAGTCAGCATTTGCATGCATGACATTGGTTTGTCCGGATGCATTTTTGCTCTCGTAATACATGTACTTATTGAGTTTGAATCTATTTGATATAGATACTTAATTACTTATGCATCTGTCATGATCTACATATATATAAACATACCTAACATACATTTACATCCATGCTTAACTATACATTCTAAAAGATTGTGAGTTTTTCTCTAGTCTAAGCTACTATTAAGGTTTAGAATTTAGGATAAACTTTCTGGATTCAGATTCTCCGCGAGTTGGGGTTGGCAATTGCTGAGAACTTGGTCCCTCTTGGCTATCCAATCTGTTGTGTACGACAATTAGGCCAATTGAAAAAGCAAAAAAAAATGTTTTTTTTTTCATCTTACAGTGAGGTGAGGTCTGAGTCGTTCGGATCAAATTTAACTTGACTGTTGTGGCCACATTCTCCCATGGCATTTGAAAAAGTAAATAACAAAGCCTTGTCATAATGCCATTATTGCTAAATTAATTGAAAGGTATAGAAGTGAACTAATTGTTCATTTTTACTTATATATGGAAATATATGTTAAACTTCAACGACGAATATTATGATCATAAGGGTGATACTGAAAAGGTGAAATTGAGATGGCAATGATCAAAGTGGCACAATTTACAACTTAGGGATCAAATAAAAACTATCAAAACTATAATCGCATCAATAGTGTACACTTCTACAAGTCATTAACCAAGAATGTGTAATAAAAAAAGTATTCTTTATTTAAAAAACCTGGAAAAAGTCCTGAATTTTTTTATTTTTTTTGTAGATGTGAGTATATATGTCTGAATGTATGTTTATATACAAACACGTACTTACACATACTTGTATGTATGTATGATAATATGCATGATTGGTTTCATTAATATGCCTGTCCAAATAGGAAGTCCATCTCACCTCAATAAGATTGATTTCCTTGATGAAAGTATGCGCCATTGCAGAGGTTCATATTACCAGGCAATAGGGTATAATGGCGGAGATGATGGCCGGGAAGAGATGCTTCATCACCTTCATGGCTTAGTTTAAAGATGTAACCCTTCTAATCGTTGCCTTTCACCTTTTATGTCTTGATGTGTATGCATGTGCGTATATGTATGTTTATATATTTAATATGTACAATTATTGGATATGTATTTGGATGAGCAATCTCTAGCTCTCAACATTATGGTCGTATAAAATTGAAAACAAATCCTGTAAATAGAAGTTGTATGAAAATATAATTTAGGCTGTAGACTTATAATGAGCTTGGGACTAATTTGTTTTAAAGCACCTCAATGCGTACAATGATACTATAAATCATATTTATTTGATAAATGTAAGTTTTAACACAATGTTTATTATATTAAAGCATTTATACAAGAAACATATTTTTAACTATTTCCTAAAATACTTTGAAATAAAAATAAATATGTTGAAAAATGTATTTAAGTGTTTCAAAATATAAGAATATTTTCTAGCAAAAACACTTTCAAACACATCCTTTATATTATTTCCAGGCAAATGTGGATGATGAAAATATATATTATTAGCCAATCGCAAATTACAACAATTTTAGAATCATTTTCAATGAAAAATAGAATTAACAAATTACTATATGTGTGCACATAAATATTACTTTTCTTTTCTTATATCGAATTTGTAATTGTTAATTTATTTTAGTTGCCCATGGGAATACTAGGTTTTTTGCAATATATTTTGATGAGATGGAGATTATAATGAAAAAAAATTCATATTATAAAAAGCTGTCTTAATATATATAATATAACGAGATTGGAAATAATTCAATTATTAACGTAAAATATGATATTTAAAGACATAAATGATGTTATTGCTTCCGCACAAGAGATTATAAAAGTTCCGCTTTAACCATCATCAATAAGTAGAAAAAAAAAAAGAGACAGTAGAAAATGGAGTTAAGTGATCAGAAATTCAAGGGAGAGCAAAATGTAATCAGTATGACTACAACATTTTGTTTTTCAGATTTCCATCTCAATGATGATTGATTGCTAGCATATGCCAAACATTTTGCATAACATCTTGGAAACCTTGTTTATATTTATAACTGAGTTTTATAATTAGGAGATGGATCCTCTCCTCTACTTTCCCCTCCTTGTCTATCCTTGCTTTTCGATCATAGCCGTCCATCTCTACTATGTCATCTAAGGGCTATATTCATGCCATGACATTAAAATTTTCCTTCTAATACCTAAGTCGTCAATTCTTTAAAATATATCTAACCATAATTATCATGGCATGTCATTGTTATTTTATTTAATCATCATAACTATTAAATCATTAATCGTCATCTAAAGAAAAAAAAACCCTAATAATATCAATTTAGATTTCCAATGATAAAATTATTTTACAAGATTGTTAATTGTTCACGAAACAAAATGCAGTATGAAGAATTTGCCATAACAACTCACTAGAAAGCGTATCGCTATTTTTCATAAAACTTGTTAACATGATCCAAGAGTAAGAAACTGAAATCAAATGACACTATATATTTGAGATTTTGCGGGTCTTGAAATTCATACCCGTTGCTATTAGTTTGAAGTAATTGTAAAAGCTCATATATTGTTTCTCCTGAGGTGGCATTCATAATACTGAATTGAGCATTTTATCTACATATTTGCTGCGGTTATAATCATTGTAAGCATCATAAAAAATTAAATAAATAAATAAATAAATAAAATACATCAAATAAGATACAAGTACTTACACGATTATTCATCGCTAGAGGATATTGGATACCATCACTTTACTCAAATCATATTAGATAAGTTTTAAATAACAAAACCACCAAACTAAATTCACATTATCTGTGACCACAAAAAATATGATGAATATGTATTGTCGACATGCAATGACCGAGAATATGATGACATTCGCCGTTTTTTAGCTAATGCTTTCTTCAAGCCACTCTTAATTCGTCTTCTTCCACTTGAACCCTCCCTTCTTTTTCAATCCTTTTGCTTTTCTAACATCCGAGATACTCAGAGAGTTTATGCTATCAATGTTAGATTCGTTATGTCCACCACAATCAATTTTGAAACTCAATAAATCTTCTATAGTTTTGCTCAATTCAATTGCATGAGAAAGAGCTACATTGTATGTTTCTTCACTTTCAGCAGCCCTAGATGGTATCTTGGTGAATGTGGAGCACAACAATCTATAATGAGAAGATTGTTGCAACCTTTTGTCTGTTTGGATGTCTTGACCATGAATGTGCCTTTCACATTTTGTGCTCTTCCTTTTCTTGTTCACCTTTTTAAGATATATTGACAAGGAATTTCTTGCAAATTCAAGATCACTCTCAAAATCTTTATAACATGACTACAATTGACTCCTTAAATAACCTACAACTACAAGATAATCATTCTTACTCCTTCTAACTTGTATTTCCCTTGAGCTACCATGGTGAAATACATATAAATTTTTTTTATGTCCTTCTATCATAGTTTTCATGTATAGTCCAAGAGACTCGATATACATATTCTAAAAATCCTAAAAAAATTGCCTCCGTAAAAGTGTTTCCTGCTTCAGTTACCATCTTAATTGGTAATATCACTTTAGGTTTTTTGTGGCACAAAGAATACTCTAGCATTAATTCTTGGTAAATGAAGGTTAGATATATTTTTAAGAATTGACAACTTAGATTAAAAGGAACAGTTTAATGTCAGGGTATGAATATATCCCTTAGATGATACTAATAGAGATGGATGACTATGATAAAAATCAAGGAGAGGGAAAGTAGAGGAGATGATCTATGTCCTAATATTTAGTATTCCAGTTTTCTCATACGCTAACTCACTCCTTGTTAGTTTGAAAGTCCAACGAACTGATAATATGGTGATATGAAGTCATGACATTCGATTTTTTGATTCGACATCTGCGTCATTGAGTATACCATCCATAATTTTATTGAGTATGAGGTAAATTTCACTGATCGAATAGATGTTATATGAAGGTTGTCAGATCAAAAAAGATACAATTCATTACATAACAAAATAAAACCATGAAAATTCATAAATAAACTCAAAATATAATTGTGCACATAAACTTTATGTATGAAAAGAAATAGTGATCCACAAGAAACAACTTCTAGCTAGTTTAAAGATCAACTACTAAGGCCGTTTTCCCCTTGAGGTTGTCAAATCTAATCTAAACAACCACAAAAGACCAAACTGAAATGACTAAAAATAGTTATACGACACTAAAGTGCCGAACTACAGACTGTAGGATTCTCAGACAACTGGCTAGTGTAACAATATATCTTCTACTGTCTAACATCGTACTAATAGCAATTTTTTTCTTGTAGATGCTAAAAAGTTATTGTCGAAGATATTTTCACATGTTGTTTAAGGATTTCCTGGTGAACACAAGAAAAAAAAGAATGTCAAGGTATCAGCTCGACACTGAAGTGATGTCTAATAATACGCGACGACACTCTAGTTAGTGAAGTGAATGAGGCAAAATAATAATAATAAAGTGAGAGTGTAAAAAATCATACATCTTATGAGATTGGTCTTCTATATATAGGGTTTTTCGCTTAGAATAAGATAATACAATATATTTATTTCAGAATATAATAGGGCTCATTATTTATTTAAGAAAATCCCTTATTCATTTCATAATATGATAAGGATTCATCTTTATTTTGGATATTTGTGTCTCTCGATCATAGTTGAACATAAATTTTGGGACACTTACGTGTTTCATTCGGTTTATATCATCATCAAACTTCTAGATGTGAATGGAGTTTTATAGGCCCTTATAAGGAAAGGATCCACTATGACATTTTTGCTCTATATATTTCATACACTACTTTGGTACGACTGAAAGCTTCAGGCTCAAAAAGTATGATGCTAGGCCCTTATGAGGATTTATCAAAGCTGCTTTCTAGTGGCTAATGTCATTTTGACATTTGAACATCATACATGGCTTATAAGTCAAGTCGTTGATTAGGCTGTCATTAATATGACAAGGCCTGGGCACCAGACTATACGCAAGAGGAATTTTAGTGGGCTAAAGGTCATGAGTGCTAAGCTTCATCGAGTTAGGACTTTGTGGTCTAACCCCACTAGGTGAGGATTTATGCCACACTCTGTCAAGTTGGGAATTAATGGGCTAAGGGTCATGAGTGGTTAGGGCCTACTTGCCTAACTTCGTGGTGGCTAGGACTCTTTTGCTCCAATCATGCGAGCGGGTGAGGTAAGTGCCCGACTTTATGGAGTTAGGTCTTTATGGGGATAGGGTCGTACAACCAACTAGGGCCATGCACCTAACTTCGTCGAGTTAGGTCTTTTTGTTTGGCTAAAATCTCGAGGGCGCACATGGTGAAGCCTCGAATGGTGTATTCACGTGAGTGACTCACGATTATGTTTGTTTAGTGTTGTGCTTAGTTTTGACTCAGAAATATAAAGGCTAATGTCGTTTGGTTTGGTTTGGTTCGCTAAGAAGCTCGAGGATCCACATTAGTTCAGCTTGGTTCACTAAGAAGAAAAAACTGATGTTTTGGTTCGGGGTTTGCCTGTTTTTTAACCGTTCAAACTAAACCGAACCGAATAAAAGAATATATAAATATAAATTAAATACATTATGTCATTGAAACCCTTACTCTCATTATATCCCCTTCTCCTGTCTACCCTCCCATTATCTCTTACTGCCTCTTTCATCTCTCTCTTTCTCACATACACACACATAGAATCGCAGTCCCTCTTTCTCCTCCACTCACTCTCAATTCAGAATCGCAAGCTCTTCTTTCTCTTCAACTCAGTCTTTAATTAGGTGGATCCTTATCAAATCAGATCTCCTCTCACACTCAAATCCAATTGTAAGCCCATCTTTTTTTCCTCCCCTCACTATCAAATCAGGTCACAAGCTTCTAGATCCTGAGCTTTCAGCAGATAGAGGGTTTCTTTTTGTTGCGAACACGCTTTCAGTAGATCGAGGGTTTTTAGTATCATCCATTCAGTTCATTGTGTTTCATTAATCTGTTGCATATCTCTTCTTCTTTAACTTTTCTATAGCAGGTTGCTAGATCTATTGTTGAAATAGAAGTCGACTGGTAACTTTTTTTAGGAACTGCATGTTCGATTTTAGAGTTTTGAGTTGAGTTAGGGATTGATTTGCTTGTTTATATTCAAGGATTTACTTGTATATATGTATGTAAGCCAAATATTTAGGGTTTTATTCAGTAATTTTAATTTTCATCGTTTGATTTTTGCTGGATTTTTATGTTGGCCATTTAAACTTTATGTCTGGTCATCTGTCATGCCTAACCGAACAACTCCCACCAAATTGAATTGAATGTTTCGGTCAGGTTCAATTCGATTCATAAAATGAGCGAACCGCTTAATTCAGTTCAGTTAATTTTTTAGCTTCTAACCGAATCGTGAACACCCTAATTTGAACCTCGTGCTTGACTTATAAGTCAGGTCTTTGATTAGGCTGACATGGAATGACAAGGCCTAGGTGCCCAATTCCACGCATAAATACTTTATTGAGCTAAAGGTCATCACTATCTAGGACCTGATGCCAGACATCATTATCTTGGAACTTCATGGCCTAACCTTGTCAGGCGAGGAATCAATGCCAGACTTCGTCGAGTAAGGACTTAATTGGGCTAAGGGTCATGATTAGCTAAGGCGTATTTTCTTAACTGCTTGAGGGCTAGGACTTTTTAGCTCCAATCTCGCGAGCGAGGGAGGTAGGTGCCTGACTTCGTGGAATTAGGTCTTTAATGAAGCTAGGGTCGTATACTCGACTAAGGCCATGCCTCTAACTGCTGGATCGGGTTTTATATTTTGAAGAAAAATTAATGAACCATGACTAGTTCATGGGTGGAATTTCAAAAAAATCCATACAAACGTTTAATCTAATTAACACTAAACTAACCAATGAACGTGCATAATCATATAAATGTATCGAGAAAAGATTGAAACAATTTATACCTTTTTAATTAATGAAGAATTTTTTATTTGGCGAGATCCAACTTCTATTTCGCATTCTTCGTTCTTTGCAGAGCTTAGTAATTGATCTTTGCACCAACAACCACCCATTAGAATCAGAAGTATATATATCTCAAGGATATCTATATGAATTGAGTGTGGGCTCTTAAAATAATTATTAGAAGAGAAAAATCCAATCCTTCCTTAATGTATTTCGGCTACAACAAGCTTTTGG